>VYZW01031663.1:154699-203789 GCA_013401315.1 Balaeniceps rex
GGCCCGCCGCTGTCAGCCGGGGGCGCCGAGCCCAGCCCAGCCGAGCCGTGCCCGCCACCTGCCGCCCCCTCCCTTCCCTCAGCCCCCGCCCCGCCCCTGAGGGCTGACGTCACACGGCTCTGACGACAGGCCGTCGCCAGAGGTGCCGCGCGTGACGTCACGCCAGCCCTCAGCTACGCAGGAGCGGAGGCTGGGATTGCTCCGTCCGCTGCTGGCGCTCGGCGGAGAACCGCCGGTTCTGCCGGCCCCTGCCCGCGGCCGGCCCCACCGCGCAGGCAGCGGCGGCAAGGGGAGGTACAAACGCGAAGGGCTTTTCATCACGCCCTTGAAGATGCTTGGCAAAGGGTCTTGTCAAATGTACCGGTAGGCGCTGGGTGTCCAAAATGTACCCTTGGCAAAGGGTAGGCGCTGGGTGTCCAGCAGCACAACAACATTCCTGTGCGGCTGCAGACTCGGGCAGTGGCCTTGTTAGGAGTTCAGTCAGAGTGGAGGCGAGGGTTGCCTTAAGCAGAGGAGGATGCGGTGGGTTTGAATGCAAGCAACAGAGAAGATCTACAGGCGATAGAGGGTGCGACATTTGCAGGAAGTTATTTTGCCCAGTACACAAGTGATGGGCATTCGCGTCCCAGGACCGTTTGCACTCTTCAGAGTAAGTTCTCAGCACAAGAATTTATAGCTCTAAGAGGCTTCCTTCAAACTTTATGTGCCTTTATACATAGGCAAAACCTCATAAACGTTGCGAAGAATGGTGCAATAAAATGAAATGTTTGAGAGCCAGCGGGGTTTCAGTTATTTGCAGCAGAAATTCTTTAATGCCTCATCTTCCAGATTGGCTCCTGCAGGATTAGGAAACAAAGAGCAGGTATCTTTGAACACAGGTAAGTCTCTGCCAGGCTCCATTGTACCTGCGACAGGCGCCGGGTCCCAGAGACCACAAGCGGGAGGGCTGGATGGGAGAGTGGGCGAGGAGGTCTCGGCACAGGGGGATTTGGCTGCTGTCGGGATCAGAGACATCCCGTGCCTGCCCAGCCCCTGTGAGTGATGGCGTTGGTCCCTCCTCAGGTTCAAAGACCCTGGGGGTGGAGGGTCCCATGCTGGACTAGTTAAATGATCCTGTTTGGCCCTGCTTGTTTTCGTCAATTTGGGGTTTCGGTGCCACGGGGAGCTGGATTTCGGGAACGGGGCTCTGTTCCCGTTCTCACGAGGGGCTCTGTATCAGCACTGACAGTCAGGATGTTCCCCTTTACAATCCAGAGGGTGAGAAACCTTCCTCAGCTCCATCCTGCTTCCTTACCTGCTGTGATGTCAGGGACCTTCCAGTTCAGAAATTCAAAAAGTTTCATTCATTGCATTTCCCCAGAGCTTTGGCTTCACTAAATGAAGTCACAGCACAACTCAAAGGCCCAGAACGTTTGAGGATGCTCTTGATAACTGATGCCTAATAATTCTGGTGCCATCATATCACTCGCAGCTAAAATGACACCACTCCCGTTGTATCAGTGCAGCACCACTGAGTCCAGCAGACCAGATAAGCCAGAAAAGAGGCTTTTCCTTGCTCACAGCTGCCGAAGCTGCCCAGGAGCGGTGGCCCTGGCTGTGGGGCTTGGTGCTGCACCGGGCACTGCTCGCACCTGGACAGCCAGCACCCCCCCTCGTTTCAGGCAATGCAAGATTTGATAAAATAAAACCAAGGAAGAATTTTAGCTTGATTTAGAAATTTAGGTCCCAGATTATTATGCAGCTGCCAAACTCCGAGCAATGACTTAACAGCAAGAGTAATTACTTTAATGAATCAGATACAACAAATTGGATAAGGTCCTGAAGAATGTTCTTTTGAGCCCACAGTGGCAGATGGCTGGAATAGCTCGACAGAGGAGTAGGCTTGCTAGCAGTGCTTTGGGCAAAAAAAGCAACCAACAAACAAACAATTAAAAACAACTTAGAAAAAACCCACTGCTAAGCTACATTTACAGCCTGAGCCTCTGTGGGTTAGGGGTGTTTCTGATGAGCTGTGTTTTCACGAGTGAAGAAATGCTACATGATTTGGTGCAAGGGAGTAAGCAGCAGGACTCATCTCTTTGTAATTGACTTTGCTTTTACTTTTCCAGGTATAAAAATGAGATATTCTCTTCCGCTGTTTGAAATGTATCACTTATGAGCTTTCAGCTCTGTTTTAATTATAGAGCTAGTTGTAAAGAGCTAAGATCTAGTATGCAAATATATGTCCTAGGCAATGCTGCTTCGCTTCAGATACCGCAGCTTCAGTAGGGCTGGCTCATGGGGAGAGGGGAAGCTGGTTTTCTTTTCATCAGACCATGAAGTTTTCATTTCTGTCTTTCATCCTTCCTCTGTGCAATGCAAAGTTTGTATTTGGTGTTCGGATGGGGGCAATTTCTCATTGCACCTGGGCTAATTGGGACCTTCATGCTTTTGCCAAGTCATACAAAGCTTTCTTCTATTCATAATAGATGTCATTTGCGTTTATAATATCTTTTTAGAGTTTATCTTTCAGGGTGAAGGAACAATACTTCCACTGTGCCTAAGCAGGATACTAATACGTAAGCATGCCCCAGAACAAACATCATGCTTAAAGGTGAATCCTATTATGCCAATATTGCAGTCTGATTGCCATAAAGAAAATTAAATTAGACCCAAAATGCATATTAGGTGAAATTAGAGATGAAGTGGCTATCGTGTTGACGCAGGGGTTTGATTTCTGTGTAGTTACTCTAGATAGCTAGATTTCTGTATAGCTCCGTTGAGTGTTTTCCAGTCATGGATGTCAGACTGCTTTAGGGAGGAGAGCAAGAACGATGATCCCATTTAGCAAAGTGAAAAACAAAACACAGAAAGGTCATTTGTCAAACATCAAATCAGTGGCAGAATGTGAACTTTAATCTAGTGTTTGCATTATGGGCGTAACCCTACTAAGACTCTTAGCAGGCAGGATTGCTGTCGCATTGTCACTCCGCTAAGGGCGACGACCTATGAGCAAGTCCCAAACACGCTCCAGGACGTAAAGTCAGGTTTTATTGGGGGTACAGCCACCTAATCAGATTTAGGGATCACCAGGAATGCACAGCTTGGTTTTCTATTGCCTGAAACTGGCCTTGCTTTCAAGAATCATTTGATACAAATTCTAGCCAGAATAAAGCAAACAGCTGTATCCATATTGACAACTACATGTTAGTTTGTTCCCTTGAAGATAATATTCCATTTACCCGCTTTTTTTTATTGTTCTCCTTTTTTTTCAAATGGAATGAAATTTTCATGCCTTGTTAACTCCTTCCTAGAGTGGCAGATTAACATCGAGCGATATAGGCAGTCTCAATGCCTATATGACACTTTGTCTTGTTCTTCACCCAAACTAACGTAACCAAACCAAAAGCCATGAGCTACTTTGGGCTCCCCAGCTCTGCTTCGCTCCCTGGTGCCATGCAGCCATCCTCTATCTGGTCAGCATTGTTCAGTTATTTCTCAACTGATGGGTCTGATATTGCTAAAGCTGTTAAAATATGCATTCAGCTTATTAGACGAATTCTCCTTTTCAGACTGGATTCTCATCAAGTCTGAGAAGGAAGCACGGCGGTTCAGGAGACTGAAGGACTTTGTTTGGCCGTGCAGCTCCCGAGGAGAAGGGTTTCTCAGGAGACACAGCTCTTCCTCATTCTGAACCAACATTTCCTGTGATTTCAGCAATGATTTTTAGGATACTGCGGGGTGCACACTTTAACGTGCAGCAAGCACGTGGGGCAGAGCTGCTATTTCCCCCCTCCCTGGGATTACTCTTTGCAATTCCTTCATTTGTGGTGTCTTCACTTACAATTCTCATAATTTGTATTTTTCTTCTTCGGGCTTATAAGTACCATTTAAAACGGGTCTTCCATCAGTAATGTTACTCAAAACACAGTCTGGGGATCTCTAGTTGACAGCAGGAAGCAGCAGCACAGATTGATATCTCTATAAGCAGGCAAAAAATGGACACCAGACTCAGCAGTGTTCCCAGTTTGAAAGAATCCCCCCACACCAACTATTTGTGCATTCATTTGAAGGGGAAAGGAAGCCGTCAATGCTGCTATTCAAAAAAATAAACTGACATGTGACTTAATTTTGAAGAAAGTTCCCAGATCTTTGTGTTCATATTCTGTATCGTACACTGTGAAATTTGGAGAGAATGCAATTTACCCCTGCAGAGTAAAAGACAAGTCGTCATTATTGCTCTTTATCTCCCTACACAGCAGAAGACTTGTTTAAAAGCTTTCAGCATTGAATACAGAAAGAAAGGTGGCATTTCAGTGAGAGCTTCTAGTGCCCTCGGAGAGATTACGTACAGTCTCATAGGAACATCCCTGTCCCGTTTCTTTGCCCTGCCAGCTGCATGTATTGCCAGTTAAAATCTCCCATTCCCAATATCTCATGTAAATGATTTCACTCTTCCAGGTCAGCTCTAGCAGAGAGCCCCCCTCTGCCCACCCTCTTTGTCATTCTGCCTCGTTTCTTGTCCCAGTTTCTTCTTTCCAGCCACATCTGTTTCTCTGCAGACCCCCAATCCATCACCCATTCTCCTTCCCTCCCCAGCCGCCATCCCATCTCTTTGCCCACCTGAGACGCATTCCCCCTATTTCAGACCTCAGCTCCCTCCCAGTGACGCCGTCACACATGTATTCAGGATTTAATCACAGTTTCTGCCTACCCTGAATGCCGTTTGAGCTTTGTCTCCCATAAGGTGCAGTTTTCATCCTTTCTGCTTTCAAATCAAGGGGTTTCCTTCTCCCCATTCCCTGCACTCAGGAAAATAAACCACACAAGCATCTCTCAGCATACGCTCCCTACACACAGCAGCTCAGAAGTGTAACGGCGAGGAAATCCTGCTCCCATTTAGGATAGAGAATGTCCAAGAGGGATGAAACCCGTGGAAATTTAACTGCTGCTCTGCTGTGCGTATACCCGTTATGTTTTTTCAAAGAACTACCATTTAGCCTGATTGTCACAAGAACAGCACATGGCATATCTCTGACATACATGAAAAACCAGCAGCCACATACAGCGAGATAATTCCTCCAAGCTTTGTCAGTTCACATGCAGGGCTTTGCTAGGCAGCCAGCGGCAACCAGCTGTTTTGAGAGGGAATCCAAAAATGCTTTTCTGAGGGAGAAACACGGGCCAGGCACCCCACATCTCAGCAGGACAGCCTTGCTCTCCACGGCCTGCCCCACACGAGGTGCTGTTGCCAGCTGTAATAATTTCACTGCAAGTTTTGCATCGCGTTCTCTTAGAAAGAGTTTCGAGTTCTCAGATGGAAAATGGGCCCCCTCGTTACATGAATACCCCAGGAGAACTAAGCAGAATTCATGTTTTAAAATATAGTTTCTAAGACTGTGTCATCAGTTTGGAACAAAGTCTGAAACCCTGTCAGTCCCAGGGTGGTTTTATCAGCAGAATTGAAGGTGATTAATTCTGCAGCTGGGGTTCCTGAATGAATTGTGTTACTCTAATGAATCATCTGCTAATTCCAAGTCCTCCCTTTCTTCATCTCTGCCACATTTGGATAGGTAATGGAAGAATTCAAGGGGGAACTGGACAATCTCTGTTGTTCAATGTCCTTGTTTTGATTTTCGCATGTTCCTCTTTTCAGACGCTAACTCATGACACTGGTTAGCAACAGCGGCAGTGGCGCAAACAGAAGCTGCAAGAGCAATGTCATTCTGACTTGGCTTTAGGGGAAAAAAAAAAAAAAGCCTAGACCGGGGATTAAGTCATTCCATCTGGTTCTTCATCAAAAGAATAGCCTTCATGACTTCCACGTTAGAGACTGAGCTTGGTGCTCAAGGCAGATGTTCCTAGGTCCAAATTGAGGGTGTTGGGGGGTCACAACTGCCTCTGCAGGGACAAATGGCCAATCTTCCCCGATCTGGGGAGGCATTCAGGGAAGGGATTTGCAGGATGGAGAAGAGATGCCTGAGGACTCTCACCTTTGGTCCGTGGCCTGGAGAGGAGGATCTGACAGGCTCTAAACTGGGCTCCCAGCCGGCAACACCCAGTCACCCTTGGATATGGTGGTGCATTTGCAAGCCAAGAGGTAGGCAGTTGGCCTTTTCTTTAAGGGAAAGCTGAGGTTCTCCTGAGCTAATACGACTCTAAGAACTACCGCCTTGAGAAAGACAAATCCAAGGCCAAGGACAGTGTCAGAAGAGCTGGCAGCAGGCTATGTGTGATCAGCTTCTCCCGAGGACCAGAGGGTTATTCTCCCAGTAGGAAATAATTTGGGTCTTGCTTCTCAAAGACCGCTGCAGGAAGGCATGCAAACTCATCCTGCTGAGCTTCTGCTGGGCTTTTGCAGGCTCTCTGGGAGAGGGAAAGGCAGCAGCAGAAGCAGCCAGAGCTGGGCATAGCCGACTGGCATTCGGACACAGCCACAGACAGGCTGGGAACAACCATTTGAAAGGCAGTAAAAGTCCATGGAATAAAGTTTGTGAGGGCAACCTCATTTGGCTAGCACAGCATTGCAAATCCAATTAATTAAACTGGTGCAAAGGCCAAAGCAGACATAGATAAACCAGGTTAAACTCTCACTTATGCTGATTTAATGTAATTCAGTACAGTATCAGCGCTAGTTAAACTGATTATAGAGTTAACTGGTTTAAATACATTTGCCCTAAGTACTGGCACTGGTTTAACTAGACTGATTTAAAATCAAAAGCGAACTGTACACCTCTGCCAACTTTTCCCTGTTATATTTAAACCAGTACAACCTGTAGAGAAGTGTAAGAAACTGCTTCTAATGACAAAAGAGGACTTGGCCCAGCAGCGCTGGTCTCCGGCGCCTTATTCTCAGCTTTCCTGAGAAACTGTGTCATCTTCACGTCAACAACACTTAGGTCTAAATTTGTTTCCAGAAAATCCTATTATAAAAGGTGAGACCAAAATCACAGCCCATTTTTCAAAATACGCGTAATCTCATCAATCTGGGGGGAAGGTGTTTGTTTTCTTTTCCACTGCCCAATAATAGTTTCGAATGGAAAAAGCACAGACTTTTTCAGTGAAAACTTTCTCAAGCTTTCTATTTTGATACAGTCCCGTGAATACTTTCTGTGCTTTGTCTGTCTTTTGAGAGAGATTTCGTTACAAATGCTATTTGAAGGGAACAAGGCTTTTTTTTACATTAGAAATATGAACATTCGTAGTCAGTAGTCACGAGTTCAAATACCAAGACCCCAATATTTCTGCTTTACATCAGGCCTTCACACACGCATCATGAAACACAAACCCTCCCAAAATGTCTTAAAATACTCATCCACCTGAAATCAGAATAAAATATTAAATATTATTATATTAAATATCAAAATATTCCCCGCCTGAGGTCAGAATTCCTTTGGGTTTTCTCATCTGCAGTATTTCTACTGCAATTCATTTCTATGTCACCACCTAAAGAGTTCGTCTTCAAACAAAAACTAAGCAGTGAGAGAATCAGAAATCCAAAGCGAAAAAAAAAAAAAAGTCTTTGGTACATAAAGCCTGCTGAGGCTTGTGGGGTTTTTAAAGCAGAGGAATTAAAGGATAAGGGCCAATTTGCTGAAATTTTGTGTTACCTTTCACACTTTTGGATGTGCAAAAAGGATGCCCTCAGCTAGCAAAACAGTGTGGCAAGTATTTTAAATCCATATTATACAGAGATAATTGGTAGCATCAAGGGCCAAAACTATGTATAGTTGAGATCAAAACTGCCCCTACAAAAAAAAAAAAGGATTCCCAAAACTCTTCTTGAGTGATCATTAAGTGCTTTACTCATAATGTGTGCCTACTTCAGAAACCCCACAGGGATTCAACACTTTTTCTTTTTTCCTCTTTTCTCTCAGCAGGCTGCCATTTGATCTGAACAGGCAATGTAAGTCTGTGTCATTGCCTCCATCTACCTGGAAAGGATAATTTGCCAGAGGATTTTTTTTCTTTAAAGGCAAGAGGTTTTGTTAAAAAAAGGGAAGTTAAAGGCCTGATAACTCAGCCCGACATGCTAGACGTGGATCCGTCAGACCCATTGCCAGCTTGTGAAGGAAGGCACCCGATTCATCAGCCATGAAGAAAGGATGCCCCTTCCCTCAGCATAAATCCAGGGATGAGTTTGAATGTTGACTTCAAATATGTGCATACAAGAAGCAGAAAATGAGGCAACTTGCCCAGTAATATGCCTCTGTATTTCACCCCTCTATTTGCATCCCTCCAGCAGCTCTTACCCTGCACTTCTTTTTGTTCTGTGTTCATCCAGCACTTGTTCCTATCAGTTTTGGCCTGTGAAGAGGCAGGGCACAACGCTCACATCAGCTCTTACTTGGATCTTCTCTGGTCACCCAACACAAGGGCACCCAAATGTGGGAGCAGTGTTTAACTGCTCGATCGCCCTAGGTGCTCCTTTGGCAAAGGTCCCTTTGACTGCGAGACCACAAAGCTAATGACTGGCGTTAGCTTTGAAACCTTGGGGGAACATCAGTGTACACAAAACACGTAGCCATGGCCCATGGGCCAGCCGTGCACAGTGCAACGACCCTGACGATATAGCTTGAACCGCTACTGCTTGTTTCGGAGGGTTCATTTTGGCAGTCCTTTGGGAAGCACCAATACCAACACTACTTTCTGCATTCTTTATCAAGAATAGCAAGCCTGGACCAGATTGTACACAGCTAAGTGACTTGAATACATGAACAGACACATGGCTTAACCTTCCACACCCTGCTAGATGATGTAGTGCATGAGAACAGGGTATTCGAACTGCTTCAGATGGCCTCAATTATTTAGCACAGCGGCTTTCATGAATATGGCTAAAGTGAGCTGACTTCTCTCCAAGGAGCTAGTCAGTAAGAAAGCCAGACCTGGAGCTCATGTTGTCTTGCTTTCCCAGAAGTTAATGCCATTACTGTGGCAAAATGGAATAAAAAGTACACTCTGTACTGCTGTGGGGGAATGGAGAAAATACCCTCTAGTGATTTCCATGAAAAGTCATTGCACAGCAGGCTTTAAACCAAAGTTATTTGCAACACAAATGCCTTGCTCAGCAGCAAGTTACGTCTACTTGGTAGGTGTTAGTCTGGAGCAGCTAAAGTTACCTAATTGCATTACCTGCCCGTGCTCACTTGGGCTGTCCTTGACAGAAACGGGGACATTTCTGTCAAGCTACAGACTCTGTTTGCCTATGGGTGTCCAAGCAGTGCAGAGTAGCCTCCACTTCTTCGGTCCAAAACTGTAAACAGTATCAAGGAACCCAGTACTTGCCCCACACCCATGACTGCATCTTGCTAATTAGCCCTGAGTATTGCCAGAACCTCCGTTAAGTCTTTTAAATTTCAATAAAGGCGAAGAGGGGGCTACATGTTGTAGCTCACAGAGATGTTCAGATACATAGTGGCAGGAGTTCCTGCATCAGTTATACCTGATCCTTATCAGGCCAGAGTTATTTCTGAAGTAGATTGATCTGTTGGGAGTTGATAAAGCCTCTCTCACTTAATTTTCCCTGACAGTGGATGGATTTACAGAAACCAGGGATGTATCGGGGGCTGCAAGTACTGTAGGATCAGAGCTCAAGATGTGTGGAAAGCCTGAAGAAGGTGCTATCCAAGCCAAAGAACCCAAGTCTCACTTCTTATAAAGAGCTCGATCCTGCTCCATTCATGTCAGCTGATCACAAGACTTCTTAACACCTTTCTATCCTTTCATGGAAAATCATCTTGCTCCCCATGAAGCAGGGTTATTAACCAGGTGCCACATTTCTCATCCACTGCAAGTGCAAAAGGGGCTACCTCAAGCCACTGTGATGTCCTGTGTCTTGCTGAGACATAATCAAATACGTGGTTGAGGCTGACTTTCATAACCCCCTGCAGAGCAATGCACAGGAGGTCAGTTAGCACCTCTGGGACAAGGGCAGTCGTTTCCACCCAAGGCATGAAAGCCTCTCAGGTCTCTGCTATCAGGGCTGTTCTGGTGCACACCTGCAGTTTTCACCATTGCCTGCAAACCAGCAAAAGGCCCTGCACCCCTTTTGCACCCCCTCCTCCTGCAAGGCACTGGGTTTGACTCCTGCCGACCTGCTAAGCAAGAAGCACGCAGTCACTGTCCCTGC
This sequence comes from Balaeniceps rex, assembly GCA_013401315.1. NCBI lineage: Eukaryota > Metazoa > Chordata > Aves > Pelecaniformes > Balaenicipitidae > Balaeniceps > Balaeniceps rex. Next base: position 164,808 of record VYZW01031663.1, read on the forward strand.
GCTGGTGTATGCATCGGAGACATCAGGACTGCTGGATGCTGCTTTGAAAGGCCAAGGAAGGGCCACCTATTGGTGGCCCTAAGTTGTCTCAGATAGAAAATAAAAATACATTATTTATAATTCATACATATTATTAGCAGAAGCAGCACAAGGTGCAGTCACTGGCACTTCCCTGTATCCTAAGTGTTCATAAAGCTTTCCTTGATGTTAGCAAGTCTATTAATAAAGCCTTGCAAGCAATCAGAACTGCTCTACCAGCCTGGGAGGGGGAGTGTTGGTGACATCGTGTTCCAGCTGAAAGTCATGTAAAATCCTCTGTACCTTCTCCTGAAAGACATCGGCATCATCAGCAAATGTAAATATGCAATCACAGCACCTTGTAATTAATGGGAAGTCGCAGGCCCAGTTAGCACTGCAGATCCTCTTCCACCAGCGGTGAGTGAACAGGATTCTTGTCCAGCTCAGGCATTATCAGTAAAATTCAGCAGCACATCCAAATGCAGAGAAAAAGACTTAACCCTTAACCTGCTTGAGAGCAGCCCTGCGGAGAAGGACTTGGGGGGACTGGTGGAAGAAAAGCTGGACATGAGCCAGCAGTGTGCGCTTGCAGGCCAGAAAGCCAACCGTATCCTGGGCTGCATCAAAAGAAGCGTGGCCAGCAGGTCGAGGGAGGGGATTCTGCCCCTCTGCTCTGGGGAGACCCCACCTGGAGCCCTGCGTCCAGCTCTGGAGCCCTCAGCACAAGAAGGACATGGAGCTGTTGGAGCGGGGCCAGAAGAGGGCCACAAAAATGCTCCGAGGGCTGGAGCCCCTCTGCTACGAGGACAGGCTGAGAGAGTTGGGGCTGTTCAGCCCGGAGAAGAGAAGGCCCCGGGGAGACCTTAGTGCGGCCTTTCAGTGCTTCAAGGGGGCCTATAGGAAAGATGGGGACAGGCTTTTTAGCAAGGCCTGTGGTGACAGGACAAGGGGTAATGGTTTTAAACTAAAGGAGGGGAGATTTAGGCTGGATAGAAGGAAGAAATTTTTTCCAGTGAGGGTGGTGAAGCACTGGCACAGGTTGCCCAGAGAGGCGGTGGAGGCCTCATCCCTGGAAACATTCCAGGTCAGGTTGGACGGGACTCTGAGCAACCTGATCTGGTTAAAGATGTCCCTGCTCACTGCAGGGGGGTTGGACTGGATGGCCTCTAAAGGTCCCTTCCCACCCAAAGCATTCTAGGATTCTATGATTAACCATATGCTGACCTTCACAGGTCTGCTGTATCCTCTCAGTTTCAGTTGTGTGGCTGAGCATGGACTGAAGCTATCACGGCCATCGGCTCCCTTTGCAAGTGGAGAGGGCTTTGCTGTGAGTTTCAGCCATAGGGTTATGCCTTTGCTGACCGCAGACACATTTGAAACCCCACATCAGCACTCTGGGGAGATGCTGTCTGAGCTCATTGCAGAGCATTAATACTGGAAAGATCATGTAGGCCTCATTAAGAAATAGTTTTGTTCTTGAGTCTCTGTCTTATTTTTTAAAGCACTCAGGAGACAACAGAACCACCACATTTCCTCTTTACACTCAATTTTCTGATCGGGGGCCTGAAGTGCTCACTGCCAGATGTTGCCCTGTTTTCATACAATCCATGTGACACAGGCATCGATGCCAGCAGCTACGTTTGCCTATGATGTCAATGCACACAGCAGCCAGGAAAAAGTTCCACGGGTAGCTCACTGGGGCATACATGCAAGACCATGTATTTTAGATACAGCGTTTTGGTGGGATTTCTAAACATCTCAAGCTGCATGTCTTGCTTAAACCACCAAACATCAAGCTGCTCCTGCCCAGCATCACACCACCCCCATGCTTATTCTTTGTCATCATTCTTGCACGCACATCATGCTGTTGATGATACTTAGGTATATTATTTTAAGTGAAGAAAGAAGTGTGGGAAAAACAAACAGCTACTTCTTTTATCCAAATTCTGGCCTGGATTTCTATAAGATTTTCTAGAAAATTGCATTATTATGGTGAAGAGAGAAGCACGTTAAAACTGTGCCAGTGCGTATATTTACGGTTTCTCCTCCACTCAGCATTAAGAAATAATTCACCGCAAATAAATGACATTCTGTGCCCATTCCGGCATTGCCCACTTCCTCAGATCTCCATGCAGCTGCAGCACAAGAAATCAGAAATGAGACATCCAGACCAGAGGTGGGCAGGGAGCACTTGCCGCAAGGTATGGGAGGGCACGTATGGAGACCTCACCACACAGGAGGTTCTACATCTGCAGGGGGGTGCCATGCTGTCTGCCCACCCACAGCTTGCAGCCCTAACTGTGCTCCTGACCTGTTTGATTTTCCCTTCCTTTGCTATTTAAGTAAAGGAAATACCCACCTGAAAAACAGTCCAGGAGCACTACAGGCTGCTGTCAGGTTTTAGACCCATCAAAGCCTTGAGGGGAGCCCTCCAGTACCAAACCAGCTGAAGAAATATGAGGAGTCTTCAAAGACTCTCATCTGGGAGACAAAAGGACCTCCTGGTGCACTGCACATGGATCAAAGATGCTAAGCAAGGAGCTGGTCCCAGGACCTCATCAAGTGTGTTTCCTAGGTCAGGGAAAACTCTGGACCTGTTCTCCTCTGCTGGAAAGGGAACATTAAAAATGAGAAAGCAGCAAAGGGGAATTCCAGAGAACTGAGCCGGGGAGCAGAGAAAAAAAAAATGTGTTTGTTGCATGTCTGGAATGCACCTGACTGACATTTCACTCTTAAAAATGCTCCCAGTAGATAAATTCAGATGAAGGGGTAGAAGTCTTATGATTCAAACACGTGTTGAATAAGAAACCACATAAATGAAAATATCAAGGATACACTGACTGATGAGGCAATGAGCTCTGTTCTGTAAACATTCTTTCAAAGGAAAATCATGTGCCTTGTATAAAAAAGTTGCTTTCTTTTGGCAAAACTCTATTACAATCCAGTAAGCCACATCCAGTTACTCACAGTGGGATCTGAAGCTTGCATTGGGCTGCTTTATATCCTAAGGACCTATTTCTTTTAGCAGAGTTGTCATGGTCTGTCCATTAAGCGTCACCTTGTCTGTGCATACCAGCAGCAACGGGGCTCCCAGCCAGGACTCGGAGGGCTGCTGATCCACATGCCCCGGCAGCCGGGGAAGCTCTGAACCTGGGCTCCCGTTCCCACTGGCTCTGAGCTCCAGTCGGAAAGTTAGGCAGGAAAGTCCTTCCAAATGGTTGCTCACTCACCAAAATTAGGTCACTAAGGGGGAAGAAACGTCCCTGCAGACTGTAATGGTGAGAAACTTCCTACGCGAATTACGTGGGACTGGCAGCCTCTATGAATGCCACTCAAAGCACCCTCCCACTTCCAGGCTCCTTTGGAGAAGGCATAGGCAATGGGATTTTTCCATTCTCTTAACAAGATCTTTCCTTTTGCCCATTCCCAGCTTCTCTGGAAGACCTCAGAGTGGGATTTATTGAAATACCTTTGAACTGGGTGCCGGAGAAGCCCAAAATCTGTGCTGTGGGGGTGTGCATGCAGTTGAGAGTTGCCATACTTGGCTGCCCAACATCTCTGCCCTGGAGCCCATTGGGGTACGTGGACCTTTCCGCTGAATGGGCCCAGGATGTCAAGCAGCTCTCTTGCGATGGCTTTGCCTACACAGTCAACCCAGGAAGCCACAAATATACCCACTAGAATCATCCCCAAAGGGGCAAAAGTAATTATACCGATATACTTGATAATTTTTCCAGTCTTCCATGCGCTGCAGGTAAATCTCTTTTGCTCAGTACTACTTTGGCTTTCATTTCTCCCATCTAGCATACATTGTCTTTTTAGATTATCTAAACAGTCTTGCTCTGTTTTGCCTCTGCATTTCGTTTTCCCTGCTACTTTAAAGGTACCTGTGCAACTGTCACTATCAACAGGGTCTTACCTTTGGCCATCCTAAAGTTAGATGCCCTGTGCTGTTGTGGAGGTTTCCGCCAGCGGTGCCACCAGGCTCTCTCACCAACTACACAAGGAACCTTCAGGACCCATTTTAACTCAACACCTAACTTTCAGAGCAGCTAAGACTGAGATGACCTATGATGACCCTATGTCATCAAAGCATCACCATGACATCAAACCAGCATGAAGCTAACTCCGTGTTACCAAGGCACTGCTTGCCACGCTCGGAGCTGCAAGTACAGGTACTTCTCAGCATGAATTTGGATACCATGAGATCTATAAAACCTATTTTTTGTACATGTATTTACTTTCTAAGCTCAGCCAACACAACCCAGACAACAACGGGAAGGAAATTAGTTTAGAAGAGAGGAAAAGAAATCTTTCCAAGTAGAATTACTGAAATGTTTTCATGTTTAGCTCTGCAGAAATTTCAGCACAACCTTGAGGACATTTACCTGGAGTTTTGCACTATTACGCATGTATCCCTAGCATTGCCCATGGACTTGCAAGCCGCAGGACTCTGAACAACTTTGTATGCCCCATCATACACGTATAGCTGTTTACTCATGTTGAATATTAGTGTCTACCATGAGTAGTCCTACTGTAACCAGTGGGACTATTTCCTCAGGGAGGTACTACTCAACATGAGTAAAACCATTACAGCTTGAGAGAGGGTGAAGATGTGCAATGAGACGAAACACCAGTATCTCTCCAAAAGGACAGATAGCTGCCTCTCTGATACTCTTGAAATCTGGTTGACATCACTGTGTCAGCAGCTCTCTGTCTGGACGTGGGGCCAGATGGGATGCCCCAGTCATTCCCAGGACACGATTTTCTTCCTTTTCAAGAAGTCCCTTGAAAGACCATTGCCAGACACCTCCCTTCCACCGCCCTCCATGAAGGACCTCAGACAGAAAGCTGTCTCTTACCAAAAAAGCAACTCATCAAAGCCAGTGGAAGGCTTCCTGCAGGAAGGTACCGTTACTCCCCAATCTGCATCCACAGCCATTTTAAGCCTCTTTTCCCTACAGGTGTATTCCCAAACAGTCCAAAACACAGAGGCACCGAAGCACAGCAGCTGACTGAAATCAAAAGTGATATCTCAACCATCTGTTTAAAAATGTGAGGCCATTGACTCATTAGTTTCATCTAACTCTACCAGCACAATAAAAAAACGCACGCCTTCTGGAGAACAATATCAACACGTGTGGGAGGATAATATCTCTGCAAGATGGGGTGGGATGTTGCAGTTGAGAGCAACTCTCAGGATTTGTACTGAGCTCTGTCAGGTCAGAGCTTCTGTAGATTGGCACTTGCCATGGTTGCATTGGGGTCTGTGCCGTTCCCTTCCCTGGCAATGGGCAGTTTTGTTTGGGTCCTCACCTTCGACTGGGGTTTTGGTGATGTAAAGCTGGGTGGGAGTTTGTCTGCTTTTACCACTCTATTTTAGAGCACTTTTTAAGCAATTACTTTTTGAGCTGAAGTTGCGCAAAATGACCAAAAAGAAAATGTAAGCAGCAACCTCTCCCACCCTCTCTTTCATCTGTCCCAGTCTCATCTGGCGAGTCCCGATTATCTGGGATTGTAGTAATTCTGGGGGATTACTCACAGGCCAACCAGAGCTGCTTGCAGCAACTTTTCCAGCCAAGGAGGAGTGAAAGCTGGTGAAGATTACTTTAACAGAGTGTGCCTCAGTTCATGGAAGCTGCTGAAGAAAACATAAATAAAGAGGGAAATCAGACCTCGGTCAAGTTCAACATTTGAAAGTTGAAGTCTCCTGCTTATGAGCTCACCATGCTCTGCTGAGCAAGTGGAAGGAAAACATTTTCTCTCCACAGCATGACTTCAAGAAAGGAAGTTGTGTGGGCAGAAGCACCGGGGTGACTCTAAATACAGCGATGTCTCCTTCCCTGGCACGCAGGCTTGGGAGCACTTGCTCTCTTCCAGTTGGGGAAATTTCAATGGCAAGATGTACAGAGGAAAATATTCAATACCTCCTGCTTTAGAGACATTTATTTCTATAGCCAATTATGACTCCAGCCATAAACTTTTTATTGCTACCTCTCATGCAGTTTATTTATTGTAACTTCCTTTTTTGAGTGGGCTGTTTATTTTTAAGCAAGTGTTGTTACATTTTTCACTAGATTACTAATAGCCACGTGCTCTGGCTGCTGAAGCTGAATAAGCTGATGTAACTGTAGGTCAGGATCTTAGCTCCTTCCTTAGCCTGTCCCCAAAATAAATATACAGAGGATGAACTGAGGTTTTCTCTAAGAGCCCTATGTGTTTTCCACTTGGAGGATAAGGCAGAGTCCCACTTCCAGCCTGGCCACCAGGCCTTTAGGGTGCAACAGTTGGGACTGAGACTTAAATTAAGTAGAATCTCTACCCACCATCAGTAGGGCTTTGCAAAGTGCAGGCTTAAGACAGAATTTTGCATTTAAAATTGCTTTTGCATCAGCCCCTTATTTATGATGCAACTAACAATAATTCCAGAACTTCTCATCTCAACAGCTCTGGAGACTTCTTTCCCAAGCCTCAGCAGAAGCTTTACTGCGCTCTCTGGCTCAGCTAGCGGCATGATTCTGCAGTGTACACCCAAACGCTCTCCTAGCATTGGCATTTGGGGTGCTTTGGGGCTTCCTCGGTCCAGCAAGCCCTTGGCTGCATGACCTGGGCCATCTCAAAGCCCCTCCTCCCCAATATCGTCTACCCTCCAGGTATTTTGTCTTGCTGAGAATTTCCAACAGTTTTTTGGGGTTTTTTTTTTGGTGTGTGGAAATGAGGAAATAAAATTGCTCTGGGATTTCTAAACATGCCTTCCTCTCATGAGAGGAGCTTACTGGAAGCACACATTCCTGGATAGGCCAAACAGCCCTGGGCTGCCCTTGCTGGGTGCAGAGCGAGCCTTGTTGAAAAACAGTTGCGACAAGCCGGCTGCTTTGGGTGTATCCTTACACTCGTCCGCGCTGCGCTCTTGGGCATTGTGCAAGATGGAGCGGGGCCAAGGCCCTCCGAGCATTGCCAGCTTCAGAGACAGCCCATGTCTCCCTGCCCAGGGGAGCTCACCAAAAATACTTTGTCTTCTCATCAGGCTGCTAAGGGACCTGGGTGTGAAACACCTCCACTCCCCCCAGAGAAAAGATTTTAAGGAGACAATAGACACCTATTAGTAATTGTTAGGTTGTTCACGTTTGCAGGTCTCACTGAGGAAAAATGCCCCTGTCCTACCAAGAACAACATTTCCACAGTATTTTCAGTTGCTGAGATTAGTCCAAGATGTGGTACCCAAATTGTCCGGTGATTGGTGCATCTGTCTGGCACCTCCTATATGTTTACTGAAAAATGAATTTTTTTTTCCTCTATTGTTCAAAGTGAAGATTATTGGGATGAGTGTACTCCAAATTCCTCTGAAGCCAAAGTTTTGGGATGGGCTTTGAAGCCAATATGCTTTGGATCAAGCCTTTAGCACGTTGCTCAATTTTCCATTCTTTTGCAGGAAAACAGTTTACCAGTTACAGGGTGGAAAAGGGCAGCAAAGAGGTTTCCAAACAGCTCTCAGCTCAGCACAGCAGTGTCAGTCCTCTCCTTTAACGACCTCACTAAGTGCCAGCACAGCCACCATTCAAAAACTGGTCTGTCCTATAGCTTTTGGATGCAGAGGTCACATCTGAACTTCTTCTCTTTACCAGATCAAATCAGAGGTTTTGACCAACTTCTATAATTAGGGCAGATGTATTTCCCTTTACCACTTTCCACTTGAAATGCCACAAAGGCTCTGTGGAAACTTGACATTTCCTATTTTAGCAAGACAGAATAATATTCAAGTTTGTATTTCACTCAGGGCACCGGCTTAGTCCATTGCTGTTCACTAACAAGCACACAGGCTGTTCCATCAAGCAACTTGTCTTAATATTTCTGTGATTTACAGCCCTGTAGTCACTGTCTAAGCCTTGATGTCCATATTTAACCCCAAATCCTAGCGGGAGCTGAGATGGAGCCTTTAAATCCAGTTTTTTGCTGCATTCAGTTGCAAGAAAATAATTCACATCCAATTATTAACAAAGTTTCCTTTCCAAATGAGGGGCGAAAACGATTTCTCAGCTCCCCTGTCATTAGCTGTGGACACGTCCCCATCCATGACAACCTGGGGGAGCCCATGGGAGCCCAATGCTCCTCATCACCCATCCAGGACGGCAATATTACAGCAGCCCAAGGCCGCCGCTGCCGTTCGGCGCCGTCTGCAGCAGATGGTGCTGCCGGCTCGTCGGGAGCCGCTGCGCTTCCCACCCTGCCTGGAGATCACCGGCATCTGCTGCAAGTGAGTTATGATGAGGAAAGGGCCCAGAGGACAATGCCTCCCACCCGTCTTGGTATTTGTCACCCGTCAAAGGACCCTCCGGCACTAGCTACATCCCTGAAAGTCTCCGGCTAGAGAGTGGCTGGGCACGGGAAGATTTTAGGATGCATCAAAGAAAATCTGTGCCGGCCATTTATTTGCTAATATGTGTAGGATCAGTTTGGGGAGTGAATAAACAGATTTTCTTACATAGATGTAAAAAACATTTAGGATCCCATGCTAAAAAATATAATTACTTTTGGCCTGACATTTTCCAATTTCCAATCAGAGATGCTGCCATGTGCTCATTTCTCATTTAAATAGGGCACTACCTTTTTTCCCCTAGTGAAAGCAGTGATTTAGGTCTTTCAGAAATGCTAGAAGTTAATTTTCTGTACGAGACTGCCTAGGCTGACTCCTTGCCCCTTGGACTGCTCCATCACCCTCTGCTCAGACCATGTCCTGGGGCAGCTGCAGCCTGCATACAGCTGACGATGACTTCTTTTTCCAAGCTCAAGTGGAAATAGTCAAAATGACCCTATGAGTTTCACCACATCAATATCTGAGAGCATAAATTCCTCACCACATTAAGCAACATTTTAGTTCTAAATAATAAATGAGGTAGAAAAAGTACGGCTGGTTTAGAAAGACCAAAGCGACGCAACATTACAACATCTACTTCAAATTACCAGCTGTTGCTGAATTCATAAAAAGCCTTGCCTTAGGATCAGTCAGCAAATCCCCCTTTTCTGTAGCATAACTCCAAACCCGGGACAGCTGTCTCCTGTCCTCAGAGGGACCTGCAGTAACCGTTTGATATATGCTCCTTTAAATTAGCCAGCTTCAGTACCGCAGCAACCAAGTCCCAACTAGGCTGGTCCCCTCTACCAAACAATCTGGCTCAAAGTTAATTTGGACAAGTCTCTGTCTGAAATGATATATATATACCCATCATCACAGATGACATCAGCTGGTGATGTAATACAGAGTCTAGTAGAGGTATTGCTGCCACTCCGCTGCATCTTCCAGTCCTGGGAGGAAAGGACTGGCTTACGGCAAAGGCAAAGTCCCCCACTGCCAGGGCAGCAGCTTGGGTCCACTGAATTATTTCACCCTCTACTTTTTCTGGCAGGCTCCTGGGAAGCCCTGCAGGTCTGGCCAAACCTGTATCAGCTGGACAAGGCACAGGGTTCCTACCATCCACTGCCCATCCTATCCTGCTCATTTGGGGTAGTAGGGCCCAAGCAGAGAGGCAAGATTTTAGGAATAAGGTTCCTAAGTCATCTAGATTTCTGAGGAACAGACACAGCGTTTGACATGCAGTTTGAAGCTCCCAGGGAACAAGCACACACCACAGAGCAGCAATTGAGTATGCCAGCAGCAGGTTACTCTTTACCAAGCAGATTATTTCCACATCACTTTCTGGATGACTTTAAAGCTGTCAGGTGCAGCGTCGATGGTATTTAGTTTTATCATAAGCCTCTTTCCCTAGCATGGACTCTAAAATAGACCAGTCTACATTTGCAAAACAATGACAGAAATCCCCAGAGCATGAAAATTCTCATTTGGGGTGAAGGTTTGCTGAATTCCCTTCCAGCCCAGCAAACCCACCTGTGATCTGATCCGATCTGTGCAGCGAAGCAGGGCCTCGCTGAAGCGCAGCGAGCCTTTTTGCCTGCGCAAAGCACCTTTCAGCACAGGGGATTCAGTCAGCATTGACTGATGAACAGGTAGTTGCTGGCCCATAACAGGATTTAGGAAGAATATTTTCCATGCCCAGTATTATTTTGATCTATGTTACTACATCAAATTCACCTCTCGCCCTCTCCGATCAGATTACAAACCCTGGCACAACACCAGGGTGCACAAAGCAGAAGACGTGGCACTTTTGCTCATACTTGTGACATTCCTTTTGCAGATAAGCGAGTCTTCTAGATTTATGGCCAGGCCCTCTCCTTCCCTAAGCAAGCAACAGAGAGGATTTGGTACTTCATCAAAATATGCCCACGCTTTCCTGCATAATTCCTTGTGGCTTAGAGGGTTAAGGGTAAATGTCAAGGGAGGGGATTCTGCCCCTCTGCTCTGCTCTGGTGAGGCCTCACCTGGAGCCCTGCGTCCAGCCCTGGAGCCCTCAGCACAAGAAGGACATGGAGCTGTTGGAGCGGGTCCAGAGGAGGCCACAAAAATGCTCCGAGGGCTGGAGCACGTCTGCTACGAGGACAGGCTGGGAGAGTTGGGGCTGTTCAGCCTGGAAAAGAGAAGGCTGCGGGGAGACCTTAGTGCGGCCTTGCAGTGCTTAAAGGGGGCCTATAGGAAAGATGGGGACAGGCTTTTTAGCAAGGCCTGTGGTGACAGGACAAGGGGAGATGGTTTTAAACTAAAGGAGGGGAGATTTAGGCTGGATATAAGGAAGAAGTTTTTTACAATGAGGGTGGTGAAGCACTGGAAGGGGTTGCCCAGAGAGGCGGTGGAGGCCCCATCCCTGGAAACATTCCAGGTCAGGTTGGCCGGGGCTGTGAGCAACCTGATCTGATTAAAGATGTCCCTGCTCACTGCAGGGAGGTTGGACTGGATGGGCTCTAAAGGCGCCTCCCCAACCCAACCATTCTATGATTAGCCCCATCTTTCACTGATACACATCATTGCTCATTCCATATTAGCACAATCCTTATCCTGGAAGCAGGCAGGTGATGGCAGAGGTACGGCTGCAGGGACTGAGCTCAAGTCTTTAACCAAGTAGCCGGATTTGGGGTCTGGGGAGACAAAACCAGCTCCAGCAATGGGTGCATCAGCTCTGCCAGGGACAGCCAAGCCTGGTGGGGAAGGTCTTTGATTCCCCAGCAGAGACGCTGGCTGGATGTGTTTAGTCATATCCATTCTGAAATACAGAGGAGCCACACACGGGGAAGATAAATGTGATCTCTGTGCAAGTGTTATTTGAGAATGGCAACTTTAATATTTAAAGCGTCCCTGGCTGCAGGTGCAGCATGCTGAAGTTATCAACATTTTATATGGTACACAGCGAGCTGATGTTGACCCTAAGGCTTAATTTAGTAACAAGATTACTCAGAGAAAAATAATGTACTGAAAACCTTTATGGGATGAGGAAATATGCCAAAAGTAAACTTGGCCAGTGTACTTAATAGATAGAAAACCATTTGTTTCTTTTTGAGACCTTAATTAAATTTCCCATGAATTCATTTGTAATAACAGTAATAAGCACCATATATGGAAATCTTCAATGAGCTGTTAGCAAGGTAATTTCCTGAATTTGGCTTATATCTTAATAATGTCTCAAGCCAGCTAGATTTTAAAATACAGCTGGTACGTATTATTCCATTCTGAGTATGAGGGTGTGTATGGACTTATTTGCGAGCCTGGCTGTGTAAAATAAATTACTTTGGTGCTGCTTGACACTGAGTTTTATTGCCTGTGCGCTTGATCATATTCTGAAAAGCAGTAAGGAGAGAGTTAACAGCGTTTCTTCTGTTTAACAAAGAAGCCTTCAGGAGGGCTGTGCACATACCTTGCGCACTCCGACATGCTCCTTCAGCGCTCCTTGGATCACTGTCAGTAACTGGAGGGGGAGGCTTTGAACTGAGCCACCTGGAATCAAACAAGGCAAGCTGTAGCTCTGCCGTGCGCTACAGCCTTCGTGGCGAAATGCAAAAGAGAAGGAAGTTAAGGGGGAAGAACCACCTCTTCTCCTTGAGACATACACACACACAATTTGTGACCCTACCTTCTTCTCAGGCCTTTTTCTGTGCTTTGCATGCACAAACAAGGTAAAAATCCATAGCTAAAGGCAAAGAAGAAATGGTCATTGCTGACTAAGGCTGATGATGGTATGGAGGAAGGAGGCTTGCTCTCAGAGAGGATGAGCTCCATCAGTGGATGGAAGGAGCTTTCTCCAGCAGCTGCATGTTGTGTGCACTCAGACACTCAGAGCCCCAGTGCTAATATGGGAGCTGTAATTAAAACATGGCCAAGACTTCTAAAACCTTAACCTCCCTGCCATTAATTTTGGATGGTATTAAATAAGTATTCCCGTCCTGACAGGGGTAGGGTAAACCACAGTACAAACAGACATCAGCAATTATCTTGGAGCACGAAGCTGAAACGAAGTGGGTGACAACAGTTGTGGCATATGAAGTATGCGGTCGCTCTTTGGAAGTGCCGCAGGAATGCTGGGGAAGAGCTAGAGGAGAGCCCAGGGAAGAAAACCACAGAGCAACCATCTGCTGCAGAGGGTGCTGATGTTTCCCCTGGCCCCAGGCAGGAGAGCGCTATGTAAATAACACAGAAGCAGAGTTCCTGCTCAGAGCACGCAGCAGCCCAAGGATAAACTAAAGCCCATTTAAATCACTGGACTCATCCTCATAGATTTCCAGTGAGATCCAGGCCCAACAGGGAAGGGTGTCAAAAAATCCCGCAGGGGATTAACCCTGTGCTCAGCAGTGCCTGCTACCAAAGAATTCACATACCTCAGAAGGAAATGATATTGTATTTTTTATCATGAATATATGGTAACAAACCTTCTGCTTGCTGGAAAGCTTCCTAATCTCACACAGGGATGTGGTTCAAAAGCTGAAGACCTGGCAGCATAGCTGCTTCAGCCATAATCTCCTCTCTACAGTTAAGCCAATGCTCCTCATGTGGTAACGCAGCTGCCCCAGGGGTTGGCTTGCAGGTTGGTGTCTCCTTAGAAGTAGAGGTGGGGATCCCAGCAGGATCTTCTATCTTCTTCCTGACTCACCTGCTCCTCCTGAGACAACACGGGATGCTGAGACATCCAATGCTGTCTCCACTACAGGAAACCGCTGCCCTGCAGAGCACCTCTCCTGAGCACTTTCAGTGCCATACTTTGCCAGGCAGCCTACTGAAAGCTCTACCCTGCTCCTGCCTGCTAAAATACCCTGCCCTCAGCACTAGCAATGAGAAGGCACAGCTTGTTCTCATTAACTATATAATCACTCCATTAGATTTTATGTGTCACCAGCTTTCCAGGGATGCCATGGCCCTGATTACCCCACCTGCCCAAGCAGTATTATTCTGCAATGACAAGCCCAGGGAGAACCCCTCTGATGATGGGGGTGGATCATCTACACCCCAACATCCTTCTCACCCCACTGGGGGTTTTGCTCGCAGTATGAGATTTGTTATTGTTTTAGAAGTTTTATTGCTGCCCCACTATTTTGTGGACATTTACTCAAGAGTCTTTAAAGCTTCCTTTACCTAAAGGCAACATGCCCACAGTGGTAACCTCTGATTCTGCCCTGACTTCTGTACTGAGGTCAGAGCAATCAGCAGTCTCACCAGTGATAGCTTCAAAGCAGAGTGTGAGACCTGGGATGCAGCGAGGATCTCTACTGCATGCAAATGACTTGCAAAATTAATATAAGGAATTCCCTAATGAGGCAAGAAGCTTGAGCCTGCACTTGTGCTCAGGGAAAAGCCCCACCAGTACTTGCTCCATCCTCCTCCTCCGCAGCTCCCCACCGCCCTGCCTGCCCCTGCCTGACTGCACTGCGAGGGTGTGCTGGGGAGCGTGTGTGGCTCAGATGTCCAGTGTCTCCTCTGGGAGATCTCCTGACTCCCAGCGGTCGCGGGGAGCTGAGCTGGTGGTGCAGGGCCACTGCCAGTCTTCAACTTTCTGTTGTTCAGCCGAGCTCCCCATCCATCCGATTCCCCAGACGACTCCGGCAAGCTGTTCTTGTAACACAAACTTCATCTCAAGGCCTCGTTGCTGAAGCATTACCCTATATGTCTTGTTTCTGAGATCATCTAGGTGAAACTGGGAGAGATTTTCCACCCTGGGAAGCTCTACTCTGAACCAGTTTTCTTCGCCCGTCCCTCCAGGTTGTCCTCCCTGCCCATTCCCAAGGAGCAGCGGCTGCGGAGGGCTGGCCCTGGGAGAGCCACCCTCGTGCCAGGGGCAATATTCTGTTACACTGAGTACATCCAGGCTCTGAAAAGAAATAATTAATAGATTATCACTTTGCTTTTATGAGCAAGAGACAACCAATAAACCTACGATATTTAATGGTCAAGAAAATGATCTAAACAAAATTGCCATAGGATCTCACGAAAGCCCGACCTGCTCCTGTTAATTTGTTCTTAGAAAGCAGCACACGTAACCGATACAACCACAAAATGAACAGGAGCTTAGCAAAGACTTTGTGCAAAAGGGACCCTTTGCATTTGACATGCTCTGTCACATTGAATTTTAATTACAGCTCCCCCCTGGTGCTGGAGCGGGAGGGGAATGCTAATGATGCGCGGAAGAGGCAGCACCGGGAAGGGAGCAGCAACGGCAACCTCCAGCCTGGCACTCGCACAAAGGGCGAGATCCCCAACCTGATGGCGGAGGGCAGCTAACGTAGATGTGGCCGAAGTGCAAATCTTGCTGGTTTCGTTCCCCCTTTAGCTCCTATTATCTCACACCAAGTGGTGGGCTGCTGGTTGGATTAAAACACATTTAAGTGAATTGAATGTATTGAACCATTTGCAAGGTACAGCCCACTGTGACAAGAAACCCACTGAAGGAAATCAGGGTTTATTTGAACAAATATGACCACAGATCTCTTCTCTAATAAATAGCAAGCCATGGCTTTGAATTATTACAATGTAATGATGCTACATGCTCAGTTCTATGTCTATCAGGATTCTGTTGGTCAAGTTTTATAAAAACACCTTTGGGAAGCATCACTCACAAAATCTTGTGTCGCCATGGTGGGTCCGTAGCTCAAGTAATTCTGGCAGTGGTCACGTGCAGGCTCCTTGCATGGAATGAGTGTTATACGCACACTTAATGCTCTAAAACAATTACAGGCACCATCAGTAACATCCCTGCTGTTCTCTACCTAGAAAGAGAGAAAACGTCTTAATCAGATGGTGCTCATTAAATACGTGCCAAGAATTAGTGCAGCAAAAGCTTCCAAATATATGGGATGCAGATCCATATCTCAGCAAAAGGTAAATGGGACATTAGGGGTCCGTGTAAAGATTCAAGAAGGGACAGAGTGAATTTGGAGTACAAAACCCGCTTTCAAAACCTGTATAGATATTTAGAGGCTTCCCAGAGTATTACACCTCCTCTAGGTCTAGCTGAAGTCAATCAGAGACATTCCCAGTATTCAGCCGGGCATCCTGGGCATTGTGAAGGTATTTCAGACCTCTTCTTACTTCCCCCCGCCAAAAAAAAGAAACAAAATTTATAGCGCACAAAATGATCAAAAGCACCTCTTAATTTTTTTGTTATCACGCTACCCAAACATCAGCTAGCTTTTGCAGAAACGCAAAGTCTGCTTATCAGGACGAACGGCTGATCTACATAGATTGTGCGACAATTCATAAAATCCTTGGGGACCAGAACAAAGACTTTCATAACACTTTTTTCGTAAGAGTGCGATCTGTTCCTGAGGGGAAATTCTGTGTTATATTGCTGTCTGCTTGCACAATAGAAAGATGTTTTTCCTGCATTATTGGGGTTAGTAATGCGATGTTTGCTATTTCATCGCTGTATACTCCTGCCAAAGGAATTTGTATTACCTCACGCGCTATTGAAAAAATAGAGTTGCTCGGGGAAAAAAAAAAAGATTTGACCCAGTGAAATAAATCAGACAGGAGTTTTATAAGATGAAAATACCATTTAAAGCTATAAATTACCTAGAAACAGCAACACGTGCTGCTGGGCTCCATTCTTGGTTTCTATAGTTTCTATAGCTTATTTTCTTTTTTTTTAATAATTTCTATAGTTTATTCTCACCTGCTTTTTCTGTCTTTCCATTCTGCTATACTGTAAGTAATAATTAGCTCATTTAAAATTTCCCAGTGGATAAATGTGGCTGGTTTATGCCGCTTAACAGTAGCATAAGATGAGGTAAGATCTCTATCTTTGCAGCAACGTTTCTTTCAACCACAGTTAAACCTTCCCTTTAGCATCGAAGGTACGTACTCATTTTCTGCAGCAACATTTCTTTCTGCCTTTTGCCAGAACAGGACACTATCAGTAAAGCAGCAACACAAGAGAGAATTGAGCAGCCTTATTTATGAAAGATCTAGAAATTCAGGGTGAACAACTAAATTACCTACTCACCCTAAAATGTTATGATCTTT
This sequence comes from Balaeniceps rex, assembly GCA_013401315.1. Lineage (NCBI taxonomy): Eukaryota > Metazoa > Chordata > Aves > Pelecaniformes > Balaenicipitidae > Balaeniceps > Balaeniceps rex. The sequence continues at coordinate 181,216 of VYZW01031663.1, forward strand.
ACATTTCCTTCCTAGGGCATAAAACATGCCCAGTCATTTCGTGTATTGCAAGATTTGGGGGTTTGTATTTTGCACGAAAAACTCTAATGGAATCTGGAGGGTTGATAAAGTCCTGAAACAGGGCTGACAAATTTCACGGAGCAAGAAGAAGCTGAACTTAAAAAAAAAAGTCATAAATCATTTATTCCTCCCTCACATACACTTTTGAGGGTGGTTTTTAATACTCTGATATGAAAGTAGAAGAGCTCCTGGCATAGTTCAAAGTGTGACTGCATTGAAGTAAGGGCATAAAGGCCAGCTGGGAATGTCTCTTGGTTACAGAAGTATTTTTCAAAGACATTTTAAGAAAAAAACCCTCATCCTTCTACATTTTTATATATATTTTATACATATATATGCTATATTAATGTATATTTACTTTCCCCAAGCTGCATGCTCGGCAGCCCTGGCCAGCCCACATGGCTCCAGGCAGGCTGAGCCGCTCTGGCTCACAGGTACGGCTTTCACGTGAACCCTGCTACTCCCAGGTTACACAGGGAGTGAGAAAGCTGAGCCCTAACGAATGGAGCCGCTGCCCCTCAATATCGCCAAATAAGAAACGTGTAATTCTACAGCTGTGTTTGACGCTATTTTCTCCTCCGGTATTTCACGGGTTTCATGTTTATAACCTAACGCACCAAGACGGGCTCTGAGCATCCACCGGCCATCGGTGCAAGAGGGAAACCGAACGTTTACGTTAGCACAAATCCCCACCAGGAGAACCTCTAATTCTTCCCTAATCAAGCTTGGCAGATGAAGCTGAATGAAAACCATGTTGTGTTCCAGCCAGCGTTTCAAGGGGTCTTTGCTAAATCAGAAATAAGTACTTTAATCTGTGTAAGGAGATCTTTTAAGCACAAAACTGTGTCTGGAAAGTCAAATCCTTTATGCATCCCTCAGGCACATGAAAAGATCCCCCCTGGCAGAGCAGGAGAGTACCGAAATCTCCTGTAGCAACTGGCTGCTAGCAACGGTAACGAACAGTCTGTTCTCCAATTATTTCAAGTTTCTGAATTATTCTGAGAGAGAGCGGGAGGCTGACTGTGCATGGCGTTCAAATTTTGCACCCTGAAGGCCTTAGCTTGGCTGGAGACAGAGAAGATCATGGACTTGAGACCTTTGTGCCTCAGTTTCCCTTCCTCAAAAGAGGAATAGCATTTCATTTCCTTTCTCACTCCCATATGGGATGCAAAAGTCTAGGGAAGTGGATAAACCAGAGGCCCAACATGAGTCAAAATTATCGCTTGCACATATTTGTGCTGCATTTGCAAGGAATCCTGTTGGCTTGAGTCGGAATAAAAAGTTGGACAGACATTTCCTGGCATCTTGAGCGAATGGACTTAATATTTCAGTTGTTTTCACGTTTTGAAATAAAAAAAGCAAGGTTATTTCCACTGAAAAGGGGCTCACAAAGCTAGGCAGCTTCACAAGATGAGGGTTTTGGGCCACTACCTCAGAGATAACAGAGCTTACACCTATGCCTTTGCTGTGCAATCGCTGCAGCACCCACCTGTGCTGGAGACCCACGTGAAAATGAAGCAGACCCGAGCGTTTCTGCAGCTTGCGAACGGCCAGTTCTCAGTCCACACCGTTCTGAGGATTATCAGCGTAGGGAATTATCAACCAAAGTTCACCTTTTGAAGGAAAAACCTCCTACCACCCTCAAATTTACTATGACCTTTTCCCACTTACTGCATTTCTCCTTCTACTTGGCTTCTCCGCTTGGGTTTCCCCCCAGTGCTGCCTAGGGCAGAGAGGAGCCATATCCCCGTGCTCCTCGGGGATCTCCCTCCCCTCCCTCCCTCCGGCCAAGGGGGAGGCTTGAAAATCCCCACAAAGTGCTCAGGGATCTGCTTTTGTGCAATAAAAAGATTACAGTCGAAGCAGATAACCTTTTTACTTGGTACCTGTGATGCACATTACATACCGCCTCTGGCAACGTCGTGAGCTGCTGCTTGTAATGGAGGCTTACTCTACAAAAAAAAATAATGGATTTCATCCGCTCCGATGCCCGGAGGAGAACGGACCGTCTGCCTTAATAGAAATTAGATCTATATGGCCCTTGAAACACCTGGCTTGGCTTACCCTCTAATGCCACCAAAATATTCACATTTAATCAGGAAACTGTCAACACAAATGTCAAAATGCCTTACCGTGAGAAACAAGGGCAATTTACTTTAAAATTAACTACTCAATTGGTTTTCATCTAAAAAGCAATGCACTGACTCCATCGTGACAAGCTTGATCATTTTTCATCTGTGTTGTCTTATTATGCAGGATCCCATCAAATGATACTGTTTTCTCTCCCCACAGCAAAGCCCGGGAAAAAAAAAAATACTCTTCTATGCTGGCATTTTACATGTAGGACTTGCCCAAAAGCCGGAAAGCCAGAATAATATAGTAGTGATGAATAATACATAGCCAAAATGGATTGGTCAAACATAATCTGTTGGGTTATGAATCTTTACAGCTCTTCTTTATAGTCCTTTCTATTTTGTTGGTTTCATCTGACAAGGTTAAAAATAATCTTGTAACCCCCAAATGGCATTTTCTTCCCATTGGTTACTCCTCTGCTCTCAGCGGGTGCTGAGCGGTGCCACTGGCGAGGTTTGCTGCGTGTGTGGATGCGTTTAGTCTGCTTCTGAAGAAAAATGCAAAATGCTGACAACTCCGGTCCTGCTGAAAGCCGTGCAGGATGTGAGATGCACAGCCAGGTCATTTGCACGTGCTGCTACCACTGTCTTTCTCAAGCCCATACGATGGGTTTGATCTTGGCATCCAACACGCCCTGCCACATACAGGCAGCTCGTGATTTGACCCCAGGATGGACTTTACAAACCAGAGAATAAAAATATCCTGCTTAAAGCATCCTTTTGAGGCTGAAGGATGAGGGATGTAATGTTTGTGTATCTGGATTAATGGTGTCCCACTGTCAAGAAAGAGCGAGCATGGGGAAGGAGTCCGCAGGCTTTCCTTGGAGAAAGTGGAGGTCAGTGGGAAATGGTGTTTTGAAATGAAAAGTGAAAACAGTTTTAAGTAAAACAAGATGGGGCTGATGTGAAAATCCAGCTGCAGGAAGCCTGCTGAGCAAACCTGGTTCACAGGAGAGTGAAGCCATGAGGGGCTCAGGCTACGCCAGGCATATCGCTGTGTTTTGGAATCAAATACTTTGACTTTTGGCGTAAATATTGGGGAGGAGGGTCTGAGTTTTATTTTAAAAGCCCTTAATTTTCTGCCAAAGGAAGAAATTCTTTTGTTTTTAGTAAAACATCCACTTTTGCCAACTTAGCTCCAGCTTCTGACCCAGAACGTTCTGAGAAGGCCAAGCTGGTCCCTGCAAAACACGCAGCTGCCACAGGCTCCCATCACCACCACCGCCGCACCATCTGATGCAGCCTGCAATGATCGTTTCCACTGAAGGAACACAGGGCAATAGGCTAACACATGCCTTTTTTTCCCACTGTGCTGTCAAAAACAGAGCACCAAACATCCCAACAGCAACACCAACCCTGTCCCAGGAGCCTTGTCATTCTCATAAAACAATTTAAGCACATTACAGCAATGTCAGTGCCTTCTGAGATGGGCAACGTCTTGCTACATGTAATATGTCAGAGCAGAAAACAATTATAATGTAGCACATGCTGTCACAGCTGGAGGTCAACCTGTGTATCACACACTAGGCTTATTGCTAAGCTTTCTTACGATGCATAATCTGATATGTAAAAAAAGGTAATATATTGCAAAAAAAAAAAAAGAAGCCTGTGCTCTCTGTTGGCCTCTTCCTTGAGGATGAAAAGAAAAATGCGTAAAGTGAAGAAGAAAATTCACTTCAAGCGAGTGACCTGATCTCAGAAGAATTCAGGTGCTTGTGTTCTCCATCACCTTTAAAAACACAAGAGGAAATCTGATAAAAAGAATGGGATTATTGTAATTTGATGGTAACTTGACAGCTGGCCCCAGCCCATCTCTCTTTGAAGTCAGCGGAGAGATGACAATTTCATTAAGTCAGTGACAGTTTCATGAAGTTCTAGTGAAAGACTAATATACGTTGCTTGTTCACCCCTGGTTTAAACCGTAGGATGGATCACAGTTCTGTAAGTGATTCACAGCGTGTCGAAGGATGTGTTCCTGAGACAGGTATGGAGGTACCGCATAACTCATAGTGACATAGCGCTTCCCTGATGAGCTGCTACTTTGACTTTTTCTCACTATTAAATCACTCTATCAGAACATGGCTCTTACGGGCATATATAATCTCAATGAGCCATTATCGCAGCGAGGGTTGCCCTGGGATGCGAAGGGACCTTTCTGCTGGCTGTCTAACGGAGAGCTTGTGGAAGCTCGGATCATCCAGCACCGAGCAATGCTTTTAAATTCACCAAGAAAATTGGATCAGGCTTATTTTACCATACATCCAATTCATAGAAGGTTAAATGCTCCCGATGACCGCAACTGCATGTGTATCTCATCATACTTTTACCTGGAGGGAAGATGTGGGGTAACAGGCTTTGGGTGATGCCGCACCAAGGCACCGGCCACCTGAAAACCGTTCGGTGCAGCCTGTAACTGGGTCTTCTTGATTACTCAGTGAAGTCTGCTCCTGGTGGCTTCTCAACACAGCTACAAGAGGATCGTACCAGGACAATAAACTATCATAGTTGAAGGGAGAATAAATGAAGAAAAAGCTCTTCACACATAACTATTTCCCATGATTGATCACATTTGGTTTGACCCTTATATAATAGGGCTCCTAATCTGCAGTGTGATTAAAATAAGCAGGAGATTAAAGTAAAGAGAGAGGCAAGGAGAAAAGTGAAGAAGACAGAGAAACTCATTTTTTGAGTTTTATCTCTGATGTGAAGAAATTAGGATTTGAGAAAACATTCCTGAATTGTGCTGGGAGAGGAGGAAGCGTTATATTGCTTTGATATGAAAGGAAAAGGGACATTTGCACCTTAGAGTTGGGATTTAGACATGTTTTTAAGGTCATCTTTTTCAAAATAGTCCCTTGATTTAAGATATTGAACAAAGAAAGAGCTAAGACCTGAATTTCGGGTAAGATTCTATAGTCTCAAAACAGCGAAACCGAAAACCAGTGACCAAGCTGGACAGTGCTAACCCCTGCCTCCACTCTGGTTACCTGCTCTGAGAAATAGCTGTGATTCTCACCTGGAGCTCAGCGGTGCTCTCAGAATTAATGTCTGGAAAGGATCTGAAAGATTATTTAAACTTCAGTGTCATGTACAAACTGAGGCCAGGAAATGTAGATGATTCATAAGGAAAATAATGAGGTTCTTTCAGGAGTATTTCTATCACTAAGTCTTTGATTTAATTATTTGCCTGATTCCAGAATACGACCCAGAAACCACTTCAGATGCAAGCTATTCAGTAAGCAGAAGGAATTGTGCATGATTTTGATGTATTGATCAAACTGCCACTGAATGATTTGAGATGAAGATTGAATACTCTGAAAGTAATAAGGTATGATTGAAGCTGAGACCTTCTATGAATTAGAATGGACACCTTTTCCTGCCACACTGCTATCATTTATCAGAACACTAATAATGTTTATGACTTTAAGAATTACAGCTCACTGGTTAGATTTGGACAAAACTAAAGCTGCACAGGCCAAGCAAACCCTTTTACTCTCAGGCATTTAAAGCTGGGCAAGGCAAAGCGTCTGAAAAATGCGGTATAGAAAATCAGTGCTACTGAGATAACTCTGAAACTGAAGACACCAGTGCAGAAGCAGCAGGTCCTTTTGGGACCAGCTAATCCCAAACTGGGGTATGTGTCCTTCAGCCCCACCTGCTTGTCCATCTGCCATACACCAGCCTTTGCACCCATGGACATGGAGCATCTTCACAGCACCCAGCTGAGAGCCAAGAGTCCATGGCTCTCCTCTAGACATCACTAGAAAACCATGAAAATATTAGTCAGAGTGGAGGAATATGGTAACTGTTACAATTTAAAATAATGTTCCACGCTGCCTTTTGCTGGCCACGCTCCCAGCTGCACCTCAGCGGCCGGGGAAGACCCAGTTCCCTCTCAAATCTTGTATTTCCCACACAGGGCCAGAGAGAGATGGAGGTTTGTGTCCTTAAAGCATCTGACAGCTAAAATCCACAGAAAGAGATATGAACAGCAACCATTCGAGACTCATTTTTTATCTGAAAATATGCTGGGTTGAAATCTTCTGTGCTCTTTCCCTTCCTCCTGTGGAGTTTTCCTGACAACTTTCCCTTCCTAATTTCGGCAGATCCCAATAACCCCAATTCTGAGCACTCTCTGAACTAATTACACAGCTCCTCTCTCAACAATGTAATCTCCGTTAATAATTTATTAAAGATGTTCGAGTCATCAGACCAAAAAGGTCATACAAAGATAGTGACTATGAAATAGAAAATGCGTTGGTCGGGTTAATGAATTGCAGATGCGTGCTCATAACTTGGAAAAACCGAAGCGCATCACATTTTGGGGGACAATAAAGCCTTGAAGCGCATTGTGGATTTATGACCACAAGCAAAGCTACAGCATGAAAAAATATTGTCATTACCTAAATATGCAAATATTCCAAGTATGCGAGGGAAAAGCATATCTGTTTGTCTAGTCTTATAAGCTATTTGCAAACTAATGAAAATGAACTTTTCTGCATTATATGATCATGGAGCACGCAAAGAGCAATTTGTACTTCAACAGTGCTGCTGTGGAGTTATGATTTAGGGGTCTTATTTATCAGCCCCGCTGGCTCTGGCGGGGCTCAGCAGCCCAGGTTGTACATTTTGCAGTTTGCATGTCTAGTCACATCCCGGGCTGTGGCTGCCCCCGGCTATTACATCAAGGAATATATGAAGGTAAAACGCTTCTGGAGGAAGACTGTGCATTTTTAGTCGATCCCGAGGGAATTTTAAAGGTAGCATTCCCTTCCATATATATAGCTGATAAATCTACATTGAGAAGCCGTCCCTGTTTCGTAGCAAATGCAAGTTTGCAAGGCAAAGCTGTGGATTTGAAGACTGTTGGTCTTTGAGGAGGCTCCATACTCAACCCGTGCCTTGTGCCTCCCCTCGCTTCCCAGCAGCCGCTCTGCCAGCCGAGGACAGGTACGTGCTACGAGGGGGCTCTTGGTTTGTCCAGCTCTGGGTAAATTGCTCCAACGATACATCCGTGTTAGTTGTGCCAGGGGTGATCGGGCAGCAAATTCGGCTTCGTCGCAGTCCTGTTCTGCTTACTGGAGAGTGAGGGGAAAAACATGGCCCCCACGCTGGGATTTGAGGATGAACAGTTTAATGGAGCGCTGAGTCCACATCTCTGACCTTTCACGTCTGCTGGGTGCTCTCCCGGTGACAGAGTGTGTATCCATTTTGATGAATAAAGCTTTAAGGACATAACTTCACGTTATCTGACATCAAAACTAAACATTCTCTGTGTTACAGGGCTGTAATTTGTTTAAATTTCTCGCTGAAGCATTACGCCGTAAAAGTCATAAGCGCTGAAGGCCCCATCTGCCGAGGCAGTCGAGTGTGCAGAAGGGAGAGGTCACCAACATGCTGAGGTGGCCACTGGGAATCCATGCCTGGTTTTTGGGGAGCAATCACAGGTTTCCCCCACCCCGGTTACTCTTTGCCGTGAGCAAAACCCACTCACTGTTTGCAGAGGGGAAGGAATTTCTGCCTCCTAAACCCATAAGGTTTGAGGAGGCAATGGCCTCAAGTTGCGCCAGGAGAGGTTTAGATTGGGTATTAGGAAAAACTTCTTCACGGAGAGGGTTGTCAAATATTGGAACAGGCTGCCCAGGGAAGTGGTCGAGTCCCCATCCCTGGAGGTATTTAAAAGCCGGGCAGACGAGGTGCTTAGGGACATGGTTTAGTAGTGGACAGGTACGGTTGGACTCGATGATCTTAAAGGTCTTTTCCAACCAGATGATTCTGTGATTCTGTGATTCTTTGAAGGTGACCTAATAGAAAGAAATGGAGAGGGTAGCACTGGTTTGTGCCATCTATAACAGCTCTGGTGTCTACAAACCCATGCTAAAAAAATCACACCGGCATTTGCTGGTGATGCCCATCATGAGCGCCCTGGTAGGATCAACTCTGTCCCCTAAGACAGCTCGATCGTTTGAAATAAGCATTTGTCGTGCACCCACGGACCGCGCCGCTCGGCTGCGGGTTTGCTTCTTAGAGGTCCCCAGGCAAAGCTGTCTGGCTTCACAGATGTTAATTATTTGCATCTACTGTTAATTAGCTGTCTGCAGTGGGTCATGCTGGAGCGGTGACAGCCTGGGAGCCTCTCCCCGGCGGCGCAGCCCACGGGCTTTGTTCCCCGTCCCTCCCGTCTCCCCCTCCTCAGCTCCCAGCCAGAACATTTCATTTTAGTCACGGTGCCAGAGGCCAGACCCCGGAGGACCTTTGAAATTAAACACATATGAAGTACAGTGGAGAGGGAGGGTGGGGAGAAAAGGAAGGAGAAAGGGGCAATTTCAGCTCCTCAAGCATGCAAGTCGAGAGCTTTCGTGATGCCTCTCAATGTATTTTTTTCAGCCAGCCACAAATCATGTCCTCGGCCGTCCAAGGGAACCTGTCTCTGTGATGGAAATTTCCACACTTGCCTCGGTTGGTGTCCTGCTCTTTGTTGTTGCTTTGCTGCCTTCAAGACAATGTAAATAATTGAATTTTTACAGAAAGAAGGGCGTTTTTGTTGCAGAAAAAGAAATTCATCCCTGGTTTGCTAAGCTCAGAAATGCAGCATGCAGGGTAAATTCTCCTCCTGACGTTTGCAGTCACAGGGAAGCAAAAGTTCTTCATTCACCAAAGTCTCCGTAATCGAAGACACATTGCATAATTTTCAATAAAAGAGGTTCATCACAGGACACATTTCCTAGCTGCATTAAGTCTGAATCATATTTCTTTTGTTAGGATGTTAAACAAAAATAAGTGGTTTGGAATTTCAGCTAAACAGCTGTGAAATAGCCTGGGCAAAAAAAATTCACAGGGAATAATTTATTCATTCCTTTCCACCTGCAAATTGCCTGAGAACAGGTTGAGTTCTTACCCAAATGTTACGGTGATTGTTAAAACATTACCAAATGATTTTCACAAATGTTTCTTGCTTGGTAATTTCCTGGTGACCGAGTCACTGTAGATATCTGACATTTGAAATTCAAATTTCGAGCCCTTCTGCCTGGACGCACAGATTGCAGGAACAGACCTGTGCTCTGCTGGCTGAACGCACCTCCAGTCTCTGTTGCAAGTGGCCCGGTGACACAGCCCCAGCCACCACCTCTCATTCAGCATCCCAAAGTTAACACAAGCTCCATCAGCTCTGAAAGCAGCCATCATCGCCCACTTTGCTTCCCCAACCAGCATCTTTCTGCTTTCTCCCGAGCTTCATGGTCATCTGCCCAATCCCTCCTTGCCTGCCACCAGTATGGTATGAACATGGTGATCGCTCTGACCACCACTGCCAGTGCAGTCTCCTCTTTTCCCTGGGGTTCCCCAGTGGCTTCTCCTCTCTTGCAGTAGCACGCAAGCTCCTCGGAGCAGAGGTTGCGTCTGGAGCACCTAGCTCGTTCCGCTCATGGATATAACTCCTAGGTGCAATGGTGACACAAGCAATAAATAACAACAACAAATCCGAAGTTCCCAGCAGAGGGTATTCTTTCTCCTGTGTTCCTCAGAAACTCATTTGCTGGTGCACTCAACCAGAAGCGAACACAAAGGACATGCAAACACACACCAAGCATGCTTAAAAATCCACATGAATATTCATGGCAATGGGATTTTTTGCATTGCTCAGCCCCCTCTCCTTCTGTCGTTGATACAGAAATGCCACCAGGAGGTGGGGGCTGTGGCCATTTAAGCATTCGCTGCCTCGACCACCAGCAGATGCTCTGATGCTTGCCTGTGATGGACTAGTTGGTGGTGACTGGAGAGGACTGGCACTGCACACAGCTGCCACCGCAGCTCCTGCACCTCTGCTGCCTGTTGCACTCTCCAGCTTGGGGGAGTCCGGGCCATTGCATTTCAGAGAGGAGAAACTGAAATGAGATAGGCAAAAGAAGATTTTCAAGGACTTAAAATAGGTGCTTTGCATTAAAGCACCCAAGATTTGATGGCTAACTAGCGTCCTTGCTGAAAAAGCCCTGACAAATGCCATTGGGGGTAGCGCTGCTTGGGGCTCTTCGGTAGAAACCAGTTACGTACACTCCTGCCCTTCTCCAAATTAAGCAGTTCTGGTCCTAAATGGTTCTTTCTTTTATGATTAAGACTTCTGTTTCTGCGAGGCCTAAAATGTCTCCTTTTACATCAGCTTTTCCTTTGCCCTCTCCCAGATTTCCCTTCCTTGCTTCCTAAAGCAAAGCAGCTATGCCGTGTTTCTAGCGCCAGCGCTCCCCGCAGCTCCGTGCGCTGTGTCATTTAATGCATCTGCATCCCCACGTGTGTAGGCTGGAGTGTTTAGTTGTCTTTTACAGACCGTGTGAGGTTTAGAAACTCGGCGAGCCAAACGTGCGATGTTTGGAGTGCGGGGAATTGCAGGGGCAATCCCTGCTCCGTGGGAAATGGCACAGGTAGGGTTTTCAGGGCTCCCTGGGGTGAGAATGAGCGCACCCCAGCATCCCGCTTCTCTGTGCGGTGCAAGGGGCAGAAGTGCTTCTAGTCAGCTCCTAAATCACCACTTTTGAGACACCCCAAATGATGCTGACTTACCCCAAAGTGCTGTGTTCTCAGGAGTTGGGTCGCAAGCAGCCTAAGCACGCCTGCAGCGGGGCGACGGGGGAGGCTGCGGGAGGTAACCTGGCAGTGAAGCAGAGATGTTTCCTGGCAATAAACGTGAGGACGTAAAAACATCTTTACTATCTGCAGAGCCAACTGAGAAGGGAGAGCAGGGAGCCACCTCACTGCAGCTTTACGCTAAATGAATTACAGGAGAGGGTGAGGGAATAACATTGGAATTAAAAGGCTTTCCGATAAGATGGAAAGTGGCAGTTGAGCCAGGAAAGCAGGCTGGAAGTGGAGTGGTGCTTAAATGACATTAGCAAAGCTTGAGGGATGGTGAGGGCAGGAGGGCTCCTAAATCACCTTGAGAAACTGCTGTGTGGAGGAGAAGAAAGATGGCAGCACAACCATGGCCATAGCTGGGATTCCTGCAGGAATGCTTTCCAAGGAGATGTGGCAGAAACAGGGAGATGCTCCTCTGCTATAAGGTAGCGTAACTCCGATGTCCTTAGTGGAGCTGTGCCATTAGATCCAGCCCACCGCCACTGGATCGGTGTCAATGCCAGCTGAGAAGATGGTCTGGACGGCCTAACTGTCCTGGCAGTTGTCTTGGCAGGTATTGAGGGCGCCTGGCCAGCCTAGCGTCAGTATCAAAGATGATTTAAATAAGTTAATGGATTGGGCTGGGTAGTGCTGATCTCTTGATATTGTCATTGTGGACCATCAGCTGTCAACGAAGGAAAATGTTACTGAACGATATATTTGAGGTGGTTTGATTTTGTGGATAGAGCTGTCAACAGCAATGAAAGAAAACCCTTCTGTCACAAAATTAGAAAATTGTGCCCCGGGAAACAAAATGCTCGAAGGCCATAATAATCATTTCAAACTTTCCACTTCAGGTTCAGTACTTACTCATTTCAGGAGGGAGGGGAGAGGAAAGAGGGCAAAACTAACGAGGAAAGGGTACTACATGTGTTAATCGTGAGTGGCGTGGCAAGTGGATGGCGCAAAAGATGCCTGGTCCTGGAAGGAATCGGGAGTGGGCAGCCCCCAGGACCCCAGGGGTTAAGGCCAGGCGGGCGCAGATGCAGAGGACGTGCGCTGACATCTGAACGCAAAGTGAAAAATCACCTCTTGCAGAATCTGGTAAGCGGCTGGGGAAGCTCGACTGTGCGAGGCAATTTAAGCTCAGTAAGTCCGTAAGAAATGGAGAGATAAATCAACGTAATAAAATACGATGCAGCAAACCTCAGTGGCTGTTGTGGCACTTGACTGTTTTGCATGTTGGGTTGTGCTGGCGCTCGTGGGGCCGGCGACAATGTGCAATTCAAGGTCCAGTGAAGAATGGCTCCCAGGAATGGAAAACGCTGAATGACCAGCTGAATGTGTCCCACATCAAACCTTTTCATACTGCCTTACATGAGGCAACCTTTTCCCTGCGTGCAATTACTTACAGCACCATTGTGCCATTTCACAGCATTGTTTTTACACTGCTGGCCCCTATCAGAATGCCCCAGCAGCATCCAAAATAGAAAACCAAGGAGCATCCTCACCTTCCAGCAAACACATCGCTGGCCTATGGTAGGCCAGGAAATTAAAAAATTCACTTGTCATCTTCCAAGTATGACATGACCTCTGCATCATAGGAAGAAATCTACCCCATAAGGTTAAATCACTATTTATCCGCTTAATGTCAATCAGGCATTAAGCAGATTGACTGGGAGATTCGATTTATTTATTTTTAAATGGGAACCCAAACAACTTAATACTCCTTCTTGACTTAATCTGCTGGCAGGCTGGGTATCCAATTTATTGTGTTTGTTTATTTATTTTTTTTTTTATTTATGCCTCTTTTCACCTCCTGGGCCCTATTGATTCCTACGGGAGGGGATGCTCTGTAACTGGGCTGTTGTAGCAATGGATGAGACCCACGTGGAGATTATCCTTGCTGTACAGCCATCTGCATTGGCTGCACTGACTTTAGCAGCAATTTTTAAGCATGGGCTCTTGTGGATTATCTGCATGCTTCGGTGAATACAAATCAACTTGCTATTAAGATTAAGATACAACAATTGCCATATCTGGAAAGCGTACGATTATTAACGGAAAAAAGTAGTAAAGTGGCGTACAGGTTGCAAGGTATAGTCAGCGATTTGAATAAATGGCTACGTGTGAAGAACACTGGAATTGGGAACCCTTTACGGTTTAAGAAAGCAGAAAATGTAGGTCTAAGATGGCATTCATTAAACACGACCCAAACTGTTCTAATCCTTTCCCATGAAATCGTCATCTTCTAAGCTGTAACATGTTAAGTATACCTAAGAAATAAAGCTGATTTAATACCCTTTTATACAGCTGTACCCCTGAAATGAAAGGCAGTCGGTTGCCACCTCACTTTTATTCTTTTGATCTAGGTTCCCTACTGGTTTGCTACAGAGAAAGGAGGTTAGAGGGAAACTAGCAAGGACCTGATGACAATTTAATCACTGTGGTGATTACCATGTGGTAATTAAAGGCTTGCTGCTGTGAGATGCAGTGTACTTTCAGTGCCTTCGCAGATGAGTTTTTCTACTGGTAGCAGATAGTCTTTTCTAAATGAGCAGGGTGGGATTTTCAAAAGCATGTGTAGGAGCCCAGGTAGCTTGAGTTTTAATGAGGCAGGCGCTTGTGGATGATTTCTGGAAGCCCCATCATATTGTGGTCTCATCAGAGATTCTGTTTGTTTGTTCATACAGTATAAACAGATGTAAATGCTGCTCCTCTTCGAGACATAAAAATCTATCAAATCCAGCTTTCCATGCTAACCTGCACGGGCCAGAAAAAAACCCAAAACCTTTCTTCTGGATTTAAACTCTATTCTCAATTGCAAGAAGAGAAGAAAATGAGGCATACTGTAGTTCAAGTAGTTTCATTGCAATGCCTGCCGTCCCTGTGAAGCAGTTACACTGCCCTGGAGTCAGACACTAAAAATCATAGCTGGCTTTAAGGTTTTTTTCCTGATGCAGCCTACTGTCCCCCCACCTTTCTCATACACAGACGCCTGCTGTGTTATCGACATCCTCCCTGCCACACACTTTTCTGACCTCTTCTTTAAACCTTCTGGAAGTGGAGATGCCTACACTATCATGTAATGGAGATGAGTATTTGCAGAAAGCGCAGTCTATTCTGACTGTGGAACCAGCTTTAAAATCACTGTATGAAATTGTCCAGAATTGCTTTGAAAGGGTCTCTGACAGGGCCCTGAGGGCACTGATAAGCCTTAATGGCCCTGACCAGCCTCACCTGGTGCCTCCACCCGCTCCCATGGGCCCAGGAGCCCATTTAAACTCAGCTGGGGTCATTCAGTCCCTCCCCTGAGCCATGTTGGAGCAGTGGTGGTCTCTAGCTCAGCCATGCCTGGCTGTGGACCCCACCAGAGAGACTGAACTCCCTGCATAACCATGGACCTGCCTCCTCCATGACTTTGCTTCATGATCTAGACTCCTGCCTGAAGCTGATCACCAGCTCTGGGTCTGCCTTGCTCAGATACCAAAGGGCTGAGCCCTACTCTACTGTAGTGCCATGTTCTGCTCCATGTCCCTTAGGGATCTGCTGTCCCTTTCTGCTCCCTGATGGTCTCTTTGTCAAAGGTAAGATCAGCTATACCAAATTTTTCCACAGCAAATACTTTCCTAACCTGTTCTTTAAACCCTATGGAGCATTTTTGCTACTACGGCACTGTAGAAGCAAGGTTTTGAGCATGTGTTGCTGATGCAATGTCTGGAGGCATCATGGAGTTCAGCTTATCTTGTGGCTTTGGTGAGCTTCATACTAATGTTTTTTCATTGATGTTGTGTGGATTACGCACATGACTTGAATCATAGGGTAAACATGCTGCTAAAATGTGGCTTAGATGAAGAGCTTTGCCATGGTCATTCTTACTGTGGCTTTTTTGAGAACATTTAACATGTGGCTTTATCTTCATGGAGTTATATGGCATTCACCTTTAAATCACAAATGAGTTTCATGACAGACATGCTTGTAGGCTCTGTCCCTTGATATATGGAGAGGCCAAGACTCTTCATGAGTGTAATTGCATAGTTAGCTCATTCACCAGAAGTCATTTCAGAGTACCCATGAAGAGCACTTGGGAGGCTGAGAGCACTAATGGAAGGTCAACAAGTTCTTTTTAGATGGCTCAGGGTCAGAGTCTGATCTAGGTTGCATTACTGAAGAGACAGACAAATCTCATGGGCTAAATGTCACTATTCCTCCTTGACACCAGCATAACAAAACTGGAATGTACCCTTCAGAGCAGTTTCATCTCTTATGATCAAATAAACAGGATCCAACAAACAGGACTCTGTTTGTCACAATTATGTCCATTGACCCTCTTGTAGTATTTTTAGCTGGTTAAATGCCTCTAGTGTTATGCCATTTTCCATCTTAATGTGTCTTCCTAGACTGGCTGGTGGAAAGGCAAAACAAAAAGCCCTCACATCAAACCCCCATGTAGCCATCAAGATATGCCTGACAGCTAGTAGAGTAGCTGTGCTTCTGGTTTATGGCTGTCAAATGTGCCTGGAGACAGAAGCAAAGTACCCTCAAGCTCTGGCCCTGATATAGGAGAACTAAAATAGGTGTAAAGCTGTTCTGTTCTTGATGCATTAGAAAAAAGTTTGACAGCCCTTCCCTAGTGAGCAGACAAAATCATAGGACAACGAAGTGGTGGAGAACAGACTTGGGCATGTTGTAAAATATTCTGTAGAAAGAGAAACTAATAGGTAAAGCTGGAAGAGCATTTATTTTGGAGTAGGATGGAAGCTTAAAAGCAGGGTCTTGCAAGCAGCCTTTCCCCTGCCTCCCAGAGGTGCTGCAGTTACAGCCACTAACTTGGGGTATGAGTATGGTGGCTGTCCTTGCAGCTTGCCCTGCCCATCCATGAGTGAGCTTCCAGCAAACCAGTGCTTCAGGGTTAATGAAAGAGGCCCCTCCAGAGCCTCGTATACTGGAGTAGTCCGTAGTGACCATAGCGAGTGTGATTGATGTTTGGGTCTCAGCTAGAGTTCAAAATATGTAATTTAGCAAAGACTGAAAAGGAAAACAGGCAAAGTTCTGGAGGCATTTTGAGCAGAAGGCACACAGAAGGTGTCTGTGCATGAGGATGGATTTGTGAGGAGGACTGGGAATCAGGAGTGTAGCTTTCTTGCTGGTAACCCATTCCCCTTTCTGATCCTCAGCTATCTCCATCTATAAAACATAAGGGAAGCTGCTAATATTTGTATTTGTAATGTGCCTTTGGATCTCCTGATGAGACAGAGTAGTGTTTTCATTAATACATGGCAAGGGCTATAGGTCCCCTTGGCATGAGAAGGCCAGACGTTAAACTGTTTGCATAACATTTTGAAATACGGGGGACAAAACTTGAATCTTTAGGGGCTAATATGACTCCAGGAACAAATTGGGAAATTGTTTTATAAGTGTATCTTTAAAAACTAATGACTATGCAAATCATTCTGAATGCACAAATCTATCAGGAAGATGAATGTAAAAACTTTTTACAATTTCTGATTAGATATAAATATATAGGTGATGCCGTGAAAATAGGGATGCAGAGAAATGCTCAGAAGCAGAATCCCTTCTAGCATAAATGGTGCTGCAGAGATAGGAGTCTGCATCCTCCAGAAAGACCGGATTCTTGCTCAACAGCAGTTAGGAGACCTATGGTAATCATGGGGTGAGATACTATGGCCTGTGGAGTGCAAGGTGGATGAACTGAATGAGTGTAATGAGCCACTCTGCACTTTGTGATCTGCCTTTAATTCTATGGAAGCAACGATAGGATCAGTGAATAATGAAGCAGGAGAAATGCAAGAAAAGCCCAGTAGATTGTGCTATCAGCCATCAGAATAGCCATCACTTCTCTGAGACGGTGTTACTGATAAAAGGAGTAGCACTCATGCCCTCAGCTTGTTTTCTCATGTTATTGCTGAGCATAGATAAGGGGAAGGTCTGTGAGAGCATGTGTAGGACCTGGGGGTGTGTTTCTTGTCCTGCTGTTAGCCTGCGGAACTGCCTCTTGTTTAGGAACTAGAAAAACGAAGGGCCTAGAAACCAAAAATTTGAAAAACTGCTTAGCTCCTTCTGTAGACTTTACCTGCAGGCTCTGAGCTCAGCTACTGTGTCAAGTCTGTGTGTAGGAGACAGTATCTCATCTGCAGTGTAAATGGGTGATACAGGTAGATGGAATAGATCATTGCAAGCTCAAAGAATGGGTGTTCAGGGAGATGCTGTGAGTAAAGCTCAGGTTCACTCATCTAATCTTAGTCCCTTAAACTGGGGCATCAAAGTCAGTCTGCACGAAGGACAGAAAAGCGGGGTTTTATCACTGAGTCTTTCCCTAATGTGGGGAGACTAAAACTGGCAGCGGGACACTGGGTATAAGCATCACTCGTACATGTAGGAAAGAGCAAATTGTCAAGACTAATGGTGGTTACAGTCATTACAATTTCTAATTGCCTTTGTAGTATTTTAGAAGAATATCTGCTAACAGAACCACATTTAAATGAAAACTGAAGGTCATGCAGCAATATTTAAGAGGTTATTTACTGTTGGACACAATTAGCAACCCTAGTTTTTTGGCCATGTTTAAGTAACATGGTATTTTGATATAGCTTAGTGCCTTAGAATGGCATCAATGTATCTAAATTTAAGGCAAGGGGTAACTCAAAAATAATTTTAAAAGCTGCAAGCTTGATCAATGAGCTCTTTAAAGCATAGGTATAAGCAAGACCATTTTTGAAAGCTGTGTATGGGCACATTGTTTAAAAAAAGCAAGAATGTCATCTCTTTAACTTCTGTTTGAGGCTGGACACAGCCCCAAAAGCTCACTTTCTGGCACTTAGAAGACTTAAATTTTAGTTACCTCCCTGATAATGTGCTAAGACTGGACAGTGCTATTTCTCATCTCCTGGTTTTCCCATCTGCAAACCAGGGAAAGTAACAAAAACCTCCTTTGTAAAGTAGTTCAGGTCCCTCTGAACCCTGTGTACAAGCCAAGGTGCTGTTACAGGAATGCTGCAGCTTTAACCTTTTAAACAACGTGTTGAGAGCCCTTTTGGCTGGTGTCGATAACAAGGGGCTTTAGTAAAACTGGACAGGGTACCAAGAGTTACAGTGTTATCTGAAAGACCAACAAAATCCTTATTTCTGGTGATAATCCAACATCTGTTAGAGAATCTTCACGTCGCAAATCTCATTTCAGCCACAAATAAGGCAGGAAAGATGCTTTGTCAGGCAAGGGTAAGGAAAGCACTGCTGATATGGGAAGGTTTCTCTTGCACGTGGCTACCAATGCAGAATGCATCCCACACCCTCTGTTTGATAACTGGTGTTAAGGGAACCAGCCTGAAACAAGATAATTGGGAAAATATGGTTAATTATTTTGGACAATATGCAAGGACCTACACCTGAAAACCAAACAGGAGTTGTGTAATGGTGGAGGAAGACACTTCAGCCCTGTCAAGCTTTGTAAAATTAGCTGGTGCAAACAGGCTGCTCGCATCAGGAGTGCGCTGGTGTCCCAGCGATACCCCAGGAGCCCCACTGAAAGCTGAGATTAAACATGTATGAATGTACTTGCTGAATTTGGACCTTGGACTTGAATCCTGGCATCTAGAAGTTGGCTTTGTAAAGAGTTTCTCAGGGCTCAGCTCTGCTGGTGTATTTTTATAACAACAGTTTGTGTGTTTTGGCAGTTAAGGTAAATTACATCATTTTACTCTATCTTTATGCATTTTATTTACCTCATTTCCTTTTCTAAAAATATACACAAGTTGACTATTGAATGATATGAATCTGAAAATAGAGAAAAGCCAGCAACCCCTTGCCTTCCACTTCATTTAAATCACATCAGCCACATCAAACCACACAAATAGATGCTGCTTGCAAAAGGTCTTGAGGAACAGACCCCAGGGTATTTTGGAGAAGTGAAGGAAAGTAGGAAGAATGGGGGGGCTTCAACTTCTTTTTCCGATGGAGAAGGGTTGTGCTCAGGAGATTGCCCAGGCTGTCAGCCTCACCGAGCTCCGTACAGCTGCCCGGCGAGCAGCTCTTGCCTGTCCTGGAAGCTCCAGTCCTCTTCATGATAGAAATATGGGAAATCAGTTTGCAGAAGCACAAAAGGAATGTGTGTAGTAAAGACTTTTCTATCCAGCTCAGCAGACCTGTTCTGAAAGCGGGGGGGAAGTATAACTGGGAAATCATTTTAGATGGAAGCATCCAAATTGTTTGTCGGGATTGAGCAGCTTTTAGAATCTGCACATTCTGGTTTAGATTTGAAACACAGCAGGTGGCTTGTGGCATTTCTGGAGCTTATGTGAGGTGGCTGTGGGAATTTGGAGTTGACTATAGTCTACCTTGGATTGTTTCTAACATATTGCGTGCCCATGCTGTAAAGGTTTGTGCACATACTTGAAACTCCGCCACTTGCAAAATGAATATGGATCGCTTCCAAGCTGTTTGCTATCATTGTCTTCTGGAGGTTTGTGCTCCACCGCAGGTGCACAGCTCCAGCATGTAAGTGCTTGTCTCGGCTTTAGGACAAAATCAGCCAACTTAGCTGAAATCAGGAAGAAAAGAATTTTGAGCTAAGCTGGCTGACTTTGCATGAGAGTATATTCTGTTTTGCCAGTTGGGCTGCAAGGAAGGAACCTCCAGTCATGGAAAGCGGTATACTGCTGGAGCGATAATCTTTTTCCAGCTCCAGAAGAACCTGAAAGAGAATTTTTGGCATCAGCCTATACAGTAACTCTTCCCCTAAAGCCCCTCAAAAACTAGATACCTGCTGCTAGCGCACCTGGGTGAAGATTGGCTGTGCAGAGGACATGAAATACAGCTAGGCTGTGCCTCGCCATCACTCAAGTGATACTCGTTTTAGGATCTGTATATGTCAGTGCCAAACTCCATAAACAGCTTGTCTTTATTGGGGTCTCCCAGAAGAATGCTGCAATGGGTTAGCCTAGAAGTCCATTTAGCCTGGCATTGCACTGTTCATCCTAAATAATAAATGATACCCGCTCTGGCAGTTTGTACGGATTAATATCAGTGGTAGATCTCAGCAGAGAGGCAAAGTACCTTTTTAAACATTAATATTCCTCCTTTGCTATAAAGGGATTTTGCAAAGAACTACGGTCAGTGCTGGGGTCTACCTTTCACATAAGGAAAGCAGCAAACATTCAGGCACTGTTCCCAAGAGATCTTTAACCCAATCTGACTCTCGTGTCCATAGGCTTTAGATATTTACTTAAGTTGATATCTAAAAAATAATGTTTCAGGGCTAGGAATGCAGGGGTTTTGTTTCAGACTGCCAAACCATCAGGAAATAGGTATGTTGACTAATTGTGCTGCAATGCATTTATTCTCTGGAGTTTTGAATTATGTGAATAGCTGTTGGCCAAGGAAGGCAAAAGAACTTTATTGTTCAGTCCTACTTTAAATTCTGCTCCCTATCATGGACTAGAAGTGGGATTTCTCACCAAACCTGAGGCATCTTAATGTGAGACCTGTAGTCTGAGCCAGCTTGGTTGAAAGCGGGAGAAATTCTTCATGGGTTGCTGTGAGACCCCATGCAAACCACAACTTCAGGTTCCTCACGCTGTGCTTCATTTGTCTGGTCTTGAGGGTAAGAGACCTTGTGGTTTTGTCAGACACCTACTGCAACAGGGTCCTGGTGTAGGTTGGTATCTCAGGGTCAAACGCAAAGCCAGCAGAGGCTACTTGGGTGAAGAATTTTGCCCTGCATCCCTTCATCAATCATATCAGAAGTTCTTCTCTGCGGTCATGCACTGCTATCACTCATTTCACGTACTTGGTTGAGGTGCACCTGCACTATTTTCTGCAAGCTTTTGATTTTATTATAATACAGCTATAAAACAGATAAAGAGCATTTATTTCAGCTACTATAAATATTGGCTGACCTTTCCTGTTCAAAGGAAGCTCACTCCTCTGTCTCTAGACTTTGATTTAGGATTATTTGTGGAAGGCAAATGGATGTATACATCACGTCAACATATCTGTCAGTGTAATTTCCCCTAACGAAGTACTACATGCAGGAAGGAGGGTATGGTGAATTCTAACGGCTGAAATAATAGGTGGTGGTAGTTTTAGAATTTCTTGCACTATGGAACAATCTTTTTAGGGAGATTGCAGAGTGGTTGTTCATCTTCTGCAGCGCAGAGCTCGCTGAGGAATGGCGATCGATAGGTGGAAATTGGGCAGGGATGAGACCACTGGTATAGTGGTACATGTAGAAGTAGCTAAAACCACCTGCTTGGTATTTTTAGGGAGCAGATAAGCTCTCTGTTGTGTGACTGTGCAGGAAACGTGTGAGGTCCTGTGAGTAAAGCAGGCAGAAAGGATCTGTATGATGCAGGGTATACAGAAAAAAGTTTGGAAGGGTGATGTGCAAAAACTGATGACCTGGAGTTATTGCATCACACTTGACTTGTGGCAACTTGGAGTGGGAAAGGCAAATGTTGCCACCTTCCCAGCAATGGGAAACATCTGAGAGCACTTCTCAGTCCCCAAACCACAAGAGTGTGACTAGATCATTGCTAAAATGGCCTGGGTGCAGTACAGCCAAGTGCACAAGTGTAGATGGAGATGTATGGAAAATATGTGAGTCAAGCTGTGTTTATTCCTCTGCTTTAAGAAAAGCACCAGGCAGTTTGGTGCTGTAGTCTGTAGATGTGATAAATAGGAAGACCTGGCATTAGCTGGGGCTAATAACCATTATTTGATATGAGATAATTCTACAAGGGGAAAAAAAAAAATCCTATTTACCTAGGAGGATCTTGTGATCCTCTTAATTTTGGTTAAATGAACTAACAAGGATTTGTGGAATTTCTGGAAAAATAACAGCATATTTCTTCATGGGAAAGTATCAGAGTGAATTTCCTCAAAGCACAATTGCTGTTTTAGCTGCAGTGATTTTTGTGGAATATATAGGCCTTGCTATGGTGCTGCTCATTTCAAAAGGCAAGCCTGGCTTCTAACATCCATTGCCAGCACCTCCAGTTTATCTGAGAACCCCCAAACAATAGCCAGGCTGCTATTCATTACTGTACTTTAGACAGTCCATTTCCATATGGTAATTAGAAGCCTGCATTTGTCACATACTAGCACGGGTATTCCTGAACTCGTCTTATTGTTCTGTTTCACCTTGCATGGATGACAAAGGGCCCTTATGAACAGAGATCGCCGGATTTAGGCAAATCCAGCCCCCTTCCCATTGCCCTGTAGAAATCTCCATGTTTCACCTAAGTGGAGATGACGCAGGACTTCTGCCTGTACTGTGAATCGCAGTTGGGAGTAGATCAAAGGCAGGGGGAGGGCTCACAGTGGCTCTGGGGAAGCTGGCCCAGGGGAATTGCCAAATGCTTGTTTGTGTAGAGTAGGGCTGGACACATCCCTCTGCTGCTCCCGCTTTTAGAATCATAGAATGCTTTGGGTTGGAAGGGACCTTTAGAGGCCATCCAGTCCAACCCCCCTGCAGTGAGCAGGGACATCTTTAATCAGATCAGGTTGCTCAGAGCCCCGGCCAACCTGACCTGGAATGTTTCCAGGGATGGGGCCTCCACCACCTCTCTGGGCAACCTGTGCCAGTGCTTCACCACCCTCAGTGTAAAAAATTTCTTCCTTCTATCCAGCCTAAATCTCCCCTCCTTTAGTTTAAAACCATCTCCCCTTGTCCTGTCACCACAGGCCTTGCTAAAAAGCCTGTCCCCATCTTTCCTATAGGCCCCCTTTAAGCACTGCAAGGCCGCACTAAGGTCTCCCCAC
>VYZW01031663.1:203886-278478 GCA_013401315.1 Balaeniceps rex
CTGCAAGCGCACACTGTTGGCTCATGTCCAGCTTTTCATCCATCAGTACCCCCGAGTCCTTCTCCACGGGGCTGCTTTCAATCCCCTCATCTCCCAGCCTGTACTGATATCGGAACTTGCCCCGACCCAGGTGCAGGACCTTGCACTTGGCCTTGTTGAACCTCATGAAGTTCACACAGGCCCACCTCTCCAGCCTGTCCAGGTTCCTTTGGATGACATCCCGTCCTTCTGCCTTTGCTGAAGTTGAGGACGAGGATGCTCCAACTTGCCCGGGTCCCCTCTCCTGTGCAGGGCGGCAGCTGCAGGGCTTTGCGAGGGGTGATCTCGCGTGTGCACGTGCACTGCGCACCCCACACGGATGTAAACACGACCCCAGCATCTATTGCCATCGGGTCTCGTGCCGCGGGGAGCGGCTGCGGATCTCTCGGTCCCCCTTCTCACGCACCCCCCGCTCGGGGGGAGCAGGGTCCCCGCAGCCGGGGGCGGAGCTGCCCCTCGCACCCGCCTCGGGGGGCAGCGCTCCCCCCCACGCCGCGATGCGCTAAGCCCTGCCCCGCTGGTGAGGAGCCGGGAGCCGCCGCGGGGGCGGATGCGAGGGGAGAGGCGGCGGCGGCGGGGCCGGGCGGGGCGGGCTGGGNCGGGCAGCGCATTGTTCTCCGAACGGCGGCGGCGGGGCAGCGGCTCAAACCGGGCGGCGGGGGGGATGCGGCGGCGCCGGCTGCGTGGGGGCACGGCGCGACCGTCCCCGGCCGCGGGGTTCCGGTGGGGTGGGGGGGGGCGCGAAGCTGCGGGGTCCCCCAGTCCCCCGCCGTGACAGCGCGAGTGATGGCGAGGGGAAATGCGCGGCCACACCCACGCGGGAGTGGCCGCGGGGGGCCGGGGTGCTCCCCACCCACTCGCGGCTCTGCCTGCACGCCCCGTCCCCCGCAGCCTGCTTGGTTCAAGTTCGGTGTCTGGCGGAGTAAGGGACTGCTAGGGAAAGGAAACCTGGAAGCGCTTGGGGAGGATTAAATTCCCCACAGAGCCCGATGAAGAATTGAGTGTCGCCGCTGCGATTCCACTCTTGGCTCGGGTGATAACAAATATTTGCTCGCTTTCAGACAATGAGCGCCGTTCGTGGACCAAGGGGTCCGAGAGGTATTCCCACCCGAACTTAGTCAGCCAAGCAAGAGGGGATCCACCAGCATTGTCATCTTGCCATTCCCCATAAAGAAAGGAGCCGTGTGGCACTGTGTTTGGCCACGGCATGGGGTCCGTCAGGGCTGTGAACAGACACGTTTGGACAGAAATACATCCCTGCCGGCCCAAGGCCCCGCGGAGGAAGCCCAGGGTGCTTCCTCTGCCTTTGTTACACTTGTTTGCCTTCCCGGCCTGGCCTCGCATCCTCCCTCTCGCCGAGAATAGTCCCTTTCCCCGTATTGTTCTCGGTGGGTTTCCTCTCGCCTCGCTCTTCCTCCACCCCTCCTTAGCTGCAGGTCTTCTGCGGACATGATACCCGGACATGCATTTCCCCTTTCCCCTGTGGAGTTTTTAAGTCTAGACCTACCTATTTTGAGAAAATTCTCCTTTTTCCAGAGCGTAACAGCCATGTGTCAATTTGACTCAAATTTCCCTTGCATGGGTTTGAACTAAATTGAAATAAACTTCACTTAGAACCTGCTCCGTGGTAAGGATGAGATTTCTGGCTGCCCATGCACCACTTTATATCAGTTTAAATTATACTAAGCACTATGTGCTTGTAAACAGGGCTTTCTAACCCAGTCATTGATATGATGTAAAATAACGTAGTGCTTTACCTTTGACCTCACTGCTCCCTTGTTTTTTTTTATACATAGGACTAGGTGGTCCTTGGCTAACTGAATGTTGCTTTGTTGAATGTAGGTGAAGACTGTTAATGTTGAACACACCGTTCCTGGAAAAAAGTTTTGGAGTGCCTGTGGCGGCCGGAGGATGAGATCTAGGGAGAGGCCACGTTAGGAGCTTGTTAGAATAGCGTCTCCGAAAGGGTCCAGTCTCCAGCTTCTGTAGTGTGTTGGTTTTCAGCCTTAGATCCATTTGAAAGCGTTCGTGTGTCTCTGCTGGAGCAGAGGGCAGCGCATAGCTGCTGTCTGGGGGACTTAGTTGGTTTTTCCTTTAGGGGATTGTGTTCTTTAAGCTCTGCCTTTATTTAGAGTTTTGCCTAATGGGAAGCGAAGAGCAGCTGAGCTCATTCTTGTAACTTTTGCAGGATTCCCAATAGCTGCAGTGAAATAGTCAAGTCTTTAATCAGTTTTTACTTGGCTATGACTTGGGAAATCTTTGAGCAGCTGCAGGGGCACTGGCTGGAGAGCTGTGTCTGCAAGCTGGGAAAGACTGCAGTGCTTTAGTTATGCCTGGTTCATACAGAGGCAAGAACATAAGTTCAGAAAAATGTACCTATTTTCACTTGTGTTCTCTGCTCTTTTAAAATTTTTTTTTTGAAGCTGCCCTTTTCCTCTTGTCTTTTTTTTAAGAGCTTATTCTGCAGAGGTTAGCAATGCTTGCCTTGGAAAGATTGATATTGCCTGCAACTGCATGAATTTCAAGGTTCGGTCTATTTTATATAGAGATTCATCTTGCTGATTTCCTTGGACTTTCATGGGTGCAGCTTTGTCAGACTTCATCTTTTTAGTTTGATTCTGATGTATTAAACGTGTCAAAACCCTTACTAAGAACATGCACTTTAGTCCATCAGAAATACACGTGTCATCTTAGCCAAAAGATGGGGATTGTACAGAAACCTTTCAGTGTCTTAAGCCCTGGAATCCCATAATTTTGAAAACATGACAGGAGTGAATGAACTCCTGAGGTCCAACATGCATGTGACCATTTTTCTGTGGTTTACTGTGAGGATGCTGGGTTTGTATTCACTGAAGCTAGGATGTTTTCTGGCTAGTGAGATGAAATTGCTGTAGAGTTCCCCAGAGTAAAGGTTGTGAATGCATCTCGGCTCTGAAGTTGAGGCTCTTTCCTAGGCTTTGTGCTGTAACATTAAAAACAAAACTTCACGCACCACCTATAACTTATTTTCAGGGCATGTTATTTGGTTCAGTCTCGTGAATGCATGGAAGTGAAGTGTGGCATGAAAAGACTCCTGTGAGCACGGCTCTGTCACCGCTGTGGGACTCGGCTGATGCGGCCATGGATGGGCATTCTTGGCGTAGACAAGTCTACTCTTAGTTTCTGGTAATTAAAGCAGCAGAAGGTAAAAAGGAGGCCCACTGCAGGGCTTACATAACTTTCAAAGAGCTCTTGCATATTTTCTGTATCCTATTTTCTTCCTCCAGTGCTTCTTAGCATCCACTGAATAGCAGGGAGGAGGAAGGGAAGGACCTGGATAAATGGAGTATACTGGGATCCGAGGACTCTGTTGCACCTTCCCAGGGAAATGGTGGGCCAATGTGTCAAATCCATTTGCAAGTGGTAGTGTAAACTAAAGCTGGGGGATAAACAGGTTAGAAGGTTAATGAGATGTCTGAACTTAATGGATTTTTCCATACAAATTGGCTATAATGTCTTTTGTTTGCCTTTTTCCCCTCCTTGGGATGCTGTGTTACAGCAGTTACATGAATATAAGGAGTAGCAAAAGGGGTGGGGGGGAGTCATGGGTATTTGGAAAACATGGCTAGGAAATCTTGGTCAGCCCTAGGGTGGGCTGACATGTGATTTTGGACAGAGTAAGGTAGCTCTGAATCAGGATCTGGCACCCCTGTGTCTTCTGGGTCTCAGTGCCATGGGCTGTTGATGATCGTTGATCCATGGACAGCAGCGTGCCCTGGCTGTCATGCAGCCCTGTACAATCCCAGGGTTAATAGAAACCTTTTATTTAGATGTGGTGTTGTACAGGCTAGCTAGGAAGACCAGCAGAGGAGGATCTATAATATGGTGTAAAATGATTTCTAGGTCCTCAAGTTGTCAGGCAGCATCCCAAACAGGGTGGCACTACTCTTTCTATAAGCCTGTGACTAGCTTTAAAATCTAGACTAGTGAAGCTGAAGGGGGAGGATGGCTAATTGAAGATGTTGACTTTACTCATCTAACTGGAAGTGCCTGACTTAGCACTCAGATAAGTGAGAAGATGCCCAGGCCACCAATTTTTGGTCTTTATCTTTTCTGCGTAGATTTCCATTTCTATTGTGAATATATTTGAGTTAGTGATTGGAGACACCCCAGCGCTGTGGGAGGGTGAGAGGAGCTGAGATCCTTCCAGCTCATGTGGCTGGTGTCATTCAGTGCTTCTTCCCATCTGTGCTGGTTTCAGCTGACAGGTTCAGCTCAGGAGCAGACATGGCTTGGTCAGCACCACCAGGCTTGGCCCTTCTGTGGGTCTGAGCTGGGTGGCACAGCCAGCCCAGAGAAGTGGCATGCTGGGAGAGGAGCTGACTTTGGAGATGCTCTCCATTACCCCATCCAAGAGTGGCATGGGGAAGGAAGGACATTGTGTGTTCAGGCTGCATGGCAATAAAAGTTACAGCTCCTCCTGAGCTCATTTGCTACGAGACCCTTGTGGTTAAATGACTTTTCAGACTTTTCCTTGCAGATTATATACCAAAACCTAGAAAACAAAATAGCAAATTCTAAGGGGCTAATACTAGGCTTTGACTCGTGTCCTGTGTTTTTTCCCCTAACTGGAGTACCACAGTGAAACAGTTTTTGTGCTTAACATGGAAATTGATTGCGGAGTGAATGTGGAGAGTTGCCTGCAGACAACCGTTTTCATAAAGCAGCTGTATTTTGATTTAAGGGTTTCTGAGCAGCCGAGGACAGCTGTAGAGCATGCACAACCACATGAGAGATAAAGAAAGATCAAGGTTTTTAGATCATCACGTCATCGCAGGAAGGACCGATTGCCACGAGGCTTGGGCTTGGCACCTCTGCGTTTGTAATCAGGCTTCAGATAAACCAGCACATGCCATATGCTGCAAGATTGGTCAATACTTAAAACTATTTGCTGAGAATATGATTAAGTCAAGAGCCGAGTGCAGTAAGTAGGTCGCTGGGCATCACTGATAAATGAGCTACGTCCTTATCTTGTGTACGTCACCAGCAGTACTGTATGACACTGTTTCGTTGTAGGAACAATTCCTGGGCTGACTTAGAGTATGTATATCTATTTTTTTTAACAGGCTAAGCAGTTTGCGTCCCATGTAAAGGTAAAAAGCCACAGGCAAAGCTGCTATTGTTTGGTTGCAGCCATTTCAAAGCATTAAGCCTTCCTCTTGCCCCCAGTCGTAATGCATCAGCGCTTTCAGCAATGGTTAACAGTTCTGTGGTTAAATGGTATAGGTTATAGAAAGAAGGGATTTTTGTTTTCTTTTGCTATTTAAAGCAGCACAACAAACCATCAAACCATAGTTCCTTCAGAATCGTAGTAATTTTTGGAAAACATAGACTGCACACTGAATACATGCAAACTGTAATTTCAGTCCTTTGTTTTTTGTGTAGTCTGTTTACAGGGTGAAGTTGGGAAAGGATATACTCTTATGTGATGGCCTCTTTGTTTTGAGACTAAACTCCTAGTAGGGCAGCTGTATGTAGAGCTGACGAGAGCTTCAGATTTTCAGCAGTTGTCAAAACTTGAGTGCAAAGGAAGGGGGATGCTGAAGGGGGAGAAGAAATGCAGTTCTACTGGGGTTATCTTGTTAGTTATCTGTCAGTTTAACAAACTATTCTAAAAACTGTTGTCCAAGAGTGTTTACCAAGATGCCCCAAAACTCAAATGTATGAAGCCCCAATCCACATGGGTCCTCTCATTCCTCTGCCAGGACAGGATTGATCACTACTATGCTCCTCTAGTTCAAAGCTGAATTTTTCCACACCCTTTATGATGTATGTTTTGAGATAGATCATATGGTCTATGAGCCAAAAGAATTGTTTCAGCCACTGCTTGTTGGTCTTGCACACAGGTGATCAGTTCTTGCAGTTATTGATCAGCAGTGATCAGTTCAAATTGTCAGAGCCTGGTCATGCTCTGCTGTGTGGCCATGCCTTTGCAGTGGGAGATGGGCATCTAAACCCCTTTCTAATATGTGTAAAAAAAAAAAAAAAAAAAAGTACCCCTACAGTATTTCTCATGCTAATGTCTGAGCTATCTTTAGTTCCTTTGAAAGGGAGTTCCATAGGCTGGTTAATCTCCCCATATACAAATCTCTTTCATACAATTAATCCTTTATTTTTTTTCAGATCCCAGTGTAGGAGAGAGATGGTTTTAGAAACAAATCCATCTACCTTGTGTTGCACTGAAAACAAACCCTTTTTACTTGAAAGCCAGAAACAAAGCAAAAATACAGACACAGTTTTCTGCACATTCTTGGTTATTATTGCTGTATGGTGTTAATAAAAGATTTCAGAGAATTACTGTCTCCCAAAAAACTTTCCAAGAAAGA
Organism: Balaeniceps rex; assembly: GCA_013401315.1. Taxonomy (NCBI): domain Eukaryota; kingdom Metazoa; phylum Chordata; class Aves; order Pelecaniformes; family Balaenicipitidae; genus Balaeniceps; species Balaeniceps rex. Next base: position 210,291 of record VYZW01031663.1, read on the forward strand.
TATTGCTTTCAAGGCTTTCAATCCTGAAAAATCTTATAGAAAATCAAGTGACAAAATATGCAAAATTGATGATGAAATCTTGACCCTCTTGAAGTTAATGGGAATCTTAAGGCCAGAAATTTGCCTGGAGTTTTAATTATCTCCTTGGAATACCGTATTTATGTGCTTTTAAAGATGCGGAACTGCAGAGTTTTACTGAAATAGCAGTTCCCAGGTGTTCCAGCTTTATTCATAAATGATCCAGCTGATTTCCCCCCTCCCTTGAAGTGAAGCATAAGATTAGGAAACAGACTCCTGGAACATTTCAATTATTTTTAAATAGTAGGTTAAATAGCATCAGCAAAAGTTGTTCATCCTTCTTTCCCAACAAGCCCTAGAAGGACTTGGAGGGACATTGGAAGTATCTTGGGGCAGAGACCACTTTCTCTAGCCTAAAACCAAGTCTGAAAGTAATAAAAATAATCAGTGGATATTTTGGAGAGCGTTTTCACTTGAGTCAGCCTGCCCTGGCCCCGAAAACACAGCAGAGGCTGTTGCTTTGTAGTCAGACCTTGCGGAGTAGTTTCCCATGGCAATGCTTGGTGTGCTCACTTCTTTGGTTTAAGGCTCATGTAAGGGAGAGGTGGAGGATGATAGGTGTAGTAGAAAGATGTAGGGTTGCTCTAGAGCAGGAAGCAAACCCAGGTTGGTAAGGGGGACAGGAGTCTAGAAAACCAGGAGGAAGAGGAGGAGAGCGGCTAGGCAGAGTTGTGCTGGGCTGGGCTGGGCACTGCACAAAAGGCGGCTGTCATCCGTAATCTAGCCTCGGGCTGAGATCATAGAATATCGATGTATTTTATGTGACAATACCTCTAGAGGCGTTGCAGTGCTAAATGTATAGGTTACACGGACACGGTTGCTGCATCCGTCTTAACAGTCCTGCTTGGATGTTATGGAAAGCAGATGTACACACGTTCGGTAGCTATTGTGCAGGAGAGCTGGGACTGAAGCAAACCAGTAAAAAAAGCAGTTCTTATAAAAGGTAAAATGTCTTAAATCTCAAAAGATTTAAAAAAAAAAAAGGGGGGGGGAGAGGGTGTAACATTAACCCTTGACATGGTCTGTCATACTGTTTGTCCCTGGAGGTGATAGTGATGGAAAATGTCTGGAGCTTGGGAGGCACCTCCAAACAGTCCCCAGCACACAGATAGCCGCAGTTGTCTAATGATTTGTGGATCTTCTCCTTCTTACTTTCCTCTGACAATTTCTCCTTACTCTTTTTTAGTTTAGACTTCTGTTCCTAGTTTAGAAAACAACCTACAAACCCCTCTGGATTGCAGATACAGCAATTTAAGCATATTTAACTCTGACATCGAGTTTCCTCTTGTGCATAATACAAAGGAAATGTCTCTGCAGGAATGCTGCCTGAGAGCAGGGCCTGGCTAAAAGCAAATGTAAAATGACCAAAATTTTAATAATACTCTTTCAGTAAAATGACTGCACCACATGTGATAGCTGCATATGGAGCAGAAAGGTGAAGCGTGGGAAATGTAAAAGGATGTGCTGCCGTGGGAGTCTTTCTAATCTGTACTGTATTACTCAATTTTACAATAAAATAGAATAAGTGTTTCAAATCGCTTGTTCTTCCTCCAGTGTCAAAAAAGCTTAGCAGAGAGTTGATAGAATCTAATGTTCTAGCACCTAAAATACAACTGGCATTTATTGTAAGTGTCCTTGTTAGTGGGGTGGAGAGATGTGTATATATCGTGTAGCTAATGCGTTAGAGATTCTGAATGCCTGGACTTGGTTCATCCTTCTGTCTTCCAAAATGAGTATTTTTTTTATCTAGGTAACTGAAATTTTAACTTTGCTGTTGTCTCAATAGTCTTGAAAATCAGTTGCATCTCTATCTGATTTAATAGTCTGTGCTCTTGTGCAGAGGAGAAAGTTTGGCAAAGTAACCTTCCCTAATCACTTCTCCAGCCCCACCTGATTTCACTTACATGGGAGGCAGAAATAGGAAGCTCCAGGAGGTGTCTGTTTGGCAGCCTTGAGGCTGATGTATAGCCTGGCATGGAGCAAGCAGTTATGTGCTTATCTGTCAGTATTTCCTAATGCTGACCATGTGAGTCTGCCTCTCTTGGCAACAGCATAACTCCCTTTCCATGTTTTAGCCTTCATTGCGCTTACAAGTAAATCACTGTAAGGGTTGGATGTGAGTATCTGCTGGAAATGAGAGAGGAGTTGTCTAATGACACGTTTCCTTGAAAGAGAAGGTAAATTGAAGTTGAAATCTAGTAATTACATGTGCCTTAGTGAGCTTGGGACATCCAGGGGACACCAGCAAGCTTGGCTTGTACAGCTGTTTTTCTAGGCAATAGCGTGAACCCGATAAACACACTAGTGTTGAGGATTCCGAAGTTTGTCACTTAGATGAATTGATTATCATTGGGGGAAGAAGAGGAAAACCATGGGCTTTCTCAAATTGGCCTGACAGCGGGTGTGGGGAGGGAAGACAGGTTATATGTGTGGGTACTGGGGGTTACTGGTGTGATAAAAGATCCTAATTTTCCCTTGTAAACCTTGCTCATCTTTAAAAATATTAGTGATCGCTGCTTCAGTACTATGGACTTGCAGGAAGATTTATCGTGAGGCACTATGCTACTTGTTTTAATGATCCTTAGGGATGGGGATGATGATTGCCCACTCGTAGTCAAGGCGGGATGTGGGTCAAAGCCGTGTGGGTATGTGGTGGGTTTAGAAGGGAGGGGAAGGGTCTCCGGCGTGTGTGTGTATAATCTAGATCCGCGTGTGAAAAATCAAACCAGAGGAAGAAGAAACCTGGAAGGAAAAAAGGAAAAGGTCCTGCCGCAGTGCCTGGCATATCAGATAGTTCTCAATTTATCATTAAACAAACAAGTTTCATAACAAAGGTATTTGAAGAAATCTTTAGGAAAAACTATTCAGCCAGGCTAAAGTAAGCTCAGTCTTTAACCCTGTTTTGGAGTACATTGAGGGTATCTTGCTACCTTGAGTTAACTTGGCTGCTAACTTTGTTCCTTCCACTTTGAGCATTGGGGAGCTGGTGTTAGTAATTAACCCCTTCATTCTCAGCCTGAATCTTTTTTTTTTAACCCAGCACGACTAGCTTTGTTGCTTAATGGCAGAAGGGGTTGTTAGGAATGCATTAATATCTCATCTTTCAGAAGTTACACCCTGTCACAGTGTCATATGCTTGTTGGGGCAAGCTGCACCTCTCTTCTTCCTGTGAGAGAAATCCCTTCCCCTACTTCAAACTCCCCTGTATTGAATCATAGCATGCTTTGGGTTGGAAGGGACCTTTAGAGGCCATCCAGTCCAACCCCCCTGCAGTGAGCAGGGACATCTTTAACCAGATCAGGTTGCTCACAGCCCCGTCCAACCTGACCTGGAATGTTTCCAGGGATGGGGCCTCCACCACCTCTCTGGGCAACCTGTGCCAGTGCTTCACCACCCTCATTGGAAAAAATTTCCTCCTTCTATCCAGCCTAAATCTCCCCTCCTTTAGTTTAAAACCATCACCCCTTGTCCTGTCACCACAGGCCTTGCTAAAAAGCCTGTCCCCATCTTTCCTCTAGGCCCCCTTGAAGCACTGCAAGGCCGCACTAAGGTCTCCCCGCAGCCTTCTCTTCTCCAGGCTGAACAGCCCCAACTCTCTCAGCCTGTCCTTGTAGCAGAGGTGCTCCAGCCCTCAGAGCATTTTTGTGGCCCTCTTCTGGACCCGCTCCAACAGCTCCATGTCCTTCTTGTGCTGAGGGCTCCAGAGCTGGACGCAGAACTCAATATTACTTGAATGGAGCCTGGGCTGTGCAGCTGCCGAGATATGGTATATTTATTTGAATACATTTGAGTGTGTCATCTTTGCTCTTGACTAAAACGTAGCTGTGTGGGATTTTAGTGGCACCAGGAATACGACTCCCAGTTTGCTTTAACAGTTGTTGTCTCCAGCTCTGCTGTTTAAGCGCAGGGTGGCGGGTTGTGCTGTGTGGCAGACTGTGTGTCTGGCACTTCCTCGGCAGAGTTGGGCTTGTTTGGCTTTGTTTTTACATACTTAGTGGTGTTCTGTAGTCCTGTCCTCCTAAAATAAAATGTGAAGAGGAAAAAAAAAGTCACACTAGCCATGGGTGGGACTGAGCTGGAAAGAGCAGCCAGAGGAGAAACAAAGGGAAGTGGTGTTAAATGAATGTGGTGGGGAGCAGCAAGTGTGGAAACGCTGCAGGGGATGAACCGCCTGGCAGTTTATCCTTAGAAAGTTTCACCCAGTGAGTCCAGGTAAGTGGAAACTTAATCCGAGATTCGTACTCCCAGACCATTGCTATGCTGTGTGTGCAGTCCTGCTGAAGGTGGGGGGGAACGTGTTTACTGCTTCGTGGCTGTTTCTTTGTCTCGGTGAAGAAAGATGTTGTGTCATTCCTTTTCCTTACCTGTGTAGAAGCATGAAATAGGCCTGGGAGATGTGGTCTGTTGTCTCAGCTGAGAACTGAGCTGTGAAAACTGCAGGGAGAGGTGCTGGCTGCCTGGGGCAGGTAGGGGGGTGGGAGGCTGTGGTGTGGGACTGAGTTTAATGGTGCAACTCCTACATGATGAGTCTTTGAGATGTGTGTTATGAAGAAGCAGTAGTTGCAGGCTCAAACCTCTGCTTTGAGGTGCCAGAAATTGCATTTAATGTGTTTTTCTCTTTTTTTTTAATGTGCTGGTAACTTTTATAGTTGCAATCCACCCTTTTAAATCTTACTACAAACTACTCGGTGTCCCCGACTAACACTGAGGTGTGTTGGCCTGTGTTGTAACAGCTGATCTTAAACAACAGTGGGCACACTTTACTCAGTGGTGGAGCTGTTAAGTGCCTTCAGTGCACAGCAGGGAGGTAGTAGGTTACTGGGGGAGAAGGAAGGTTGGAGACTGTCGTCTGGCCTAGCTGTGCAGCCTTCCCCGCATCTCTGACTGCGGTGCAGTGGGACCTGGATTTTAGGTATGAGCTTCCCTCCATCCGTGTGGTTTTGTAGTCTCTGGCTGCAAAGTGGTGCTGTGCAGAACTGTCAGGTGTGACAAGAAAATGGCAAATGAAGCTATTTGCAAAAATTAAGATCCTGGTTCATTTCTCACAGGAGCAGCCTTGCTTCCTTGAAATCGGGAGGAGGAGGTAGAGCCACGGGTATAAACTCTGTCCTTTCCATTTAGAAGAACATGCTGGTGGACCTAACGCAGTATCTGCTGGTGGCACCATCGGCTGTGCTGCTGGCATGTTCCTGCAGCAGCCTGCTCACCCTATTAAAACAAGTGAAGTAGATTTTTTTTTTTTACACAACAAACTGGAGAGAATAGGAGGAAAATGGGCTTTTTGTTTCCTGTGAGCTTTGTACAGGACAGTATGGCATGCAGTTATAAAATATACCATGTGTACTGTATTTTGTACTAAAGGGCTGTCAGTGATGCTTCACCAGGGTGCCAAGACCATACTGCGATTAAAATGGATTTTGCTGGCAATTTGTCATTTGTGCCCGTTGTCTTCCTCTGCAAAACTTGTCTGAGTAAAAGTACTGTTCTGGGTACAGTGTGATGGTCTCTGGAAGCGTCAGGGATGTGCCGCAGGAGTGTGTGTGCATGAATGCAGGATGGAGAGGAGGGGATCTCTGCCTGCTGCTATCTCCAGCTGTTCCTCCCAGCACTTCCCAATCCTGTACCCCGGAGCCATCAAACCCCAGGGACTCTCCCAGGTCTGGGGGGGGGGTTCAGGGTGGCTCTGCCTCCCGGGGCAGGTAGGAGTGGAAACTCCTGTTGTACAGAAAAAGATGTTGGATAACGCTCTAGGTACTGCTCTGCCCAAAGCAGCTGATATCTCATGCTTCTGGAAAAGAATAAAAGGTTTGGGAGGAAGAGGTGGTGTCTGACTAGGAAATCTGTAGTAGATGAATCATAACACCTGTGTGCAGCTTGCTTTCTTCCTCTGGGGCTAAGACAGGTGTAAGAGTAGCTTTTGGCAGCAGTGCCTGTCACCTCGGGCTGGAGAGACTCTATTTTTAAGGCTGCACGTCGCATTCAGTCCCTGATATCACTGGCTCTTGTGCCTGGACCCACACAACTCGTGCCATACCCCCTCTGAGCTCTGGAGGTCCCAGGGTCAGTCCTGAGTCTGGTTGTCATGTTGGTTTAGCATTGCCTACCCCCTAAAAAAAGGAGGAGAGGCTCATGTGGCGTTAGCTCATCTTAACTGGTTTCTTTATCCTGAGAAATTCTGCATGTTTGTGACCGGTACCTTCATTTGTGGCATGTGAGAGGCTGTCCTGAGGCTTGTGACTTTGAATTCAGAGGTTAATTCTATGTGGAAGAATAAAGAAGGTGAAAGATGGTTGTGCCATGGAAAGCTAAAACTAGAGCAAAATCTGTGTGTTTTTCCTTTGGAGGAGTTGGAAAGATCTCCTTGAAATACTTCCTTGTTTGAGTGGTCTCTTATGTGAGCTGTACAGTTCTTGTAACTGGTGCGGTAACTCCTAGAGTAAGTGATTGAGGGCTGCAATTCTGAGTCAAGGGTGGCTCTTCACAGCACACACCAGGTCTGCAAAGAAACATCAAAGAGGATGTTTGCACAGGGCAGTGCAAAGAAACACCACGATGGATGTCTGATGGGTGCAAAGCTGAAGGCAGGAGAACTATTCAATATAGTGTGAGAAGGGGTGATAGCACAGAAAGCTGAGAAAGCGGGTACAAGCCTGCTTTGGGCTTGCTCTGTGTTAGGGAATTCTTCAGATAAAAATCCCTGCCAGGCCCCAGAAAGTTGGTTTGGAAAACTAATGGAGTGTTTGAGGCAGACCTGCGGCTTCAAAGCAGATTAAGCTTGGAGCAGACATACTGATGGGATCCAAGGAGGGGGGACTTTCTTTGACTTTATGCAGTTCCTCAGCGTTGGCATCTCACTCCTAGTGACTGGCCTGTGCTGTAAGAAATATATTGGTACATGTAACTGTGTCTGTCCATGTGTAACTGTTTCAGTTGTCTTCTGCTTTATTGTGACTGGTTTTTTTGCTTGAAACGGTTTTTCTGTGCTACATCCTGATGGTCTGGTATTGTGCCTAGCAAAGGTGTTGGGTAAGGTGTGGCACCTTACTCTGGTGGGAGGAAGGATTCGGAGGTGTTTGTCGATGGTGCTTTGTGCCCTCCTCAAGTGCAAAATGTTTTGCAAGTTTTGTATTTGCCATTTCAGTGTGCAATTATTTCAAGCAAGCAATTTCTCTGCAGTTGTGACACCCATGTCCAAGGGCAGGATGGGGCAAGACAGGAAGAAAAATTAAATTAAATTCAAATTTACCACCACCCAGTAAATTCTCAGTACTAATGACAGTAACATAACATTAGCAATGGCTTCATTACCATAAAGCATAACTCATGGTAATGAGGACACTTTTTTTACCTTCTAAAACCTCCTGGCATGATTACAGCTACCTTTTTTTGTCTAAATAATACAGTTTAGAGTAATCTTTTACTGGGATAAATGTGTCCACCATGAGAGTTTAACAATATTGATTAGCAGAGGACAAAATCGGTTGAGTCGTGTGCTTGGTTTTAGTGAATACCAGGTAGCAAGGCAATGGCCAGCCATTCTTTCAAACTCTGCTCCTGCAATTAGAATCCAAATTGTTTGTGTGAGCTGGGCAGGAATGTGCTGGTATTTACCCAAATTTTGAAGAAGATACTTAGCAGAGGAATGTGCTCTGCATGCTCACCATTCCGCTAGGAAACTGCATATAAAGTAAACCTCAAGCAAATATTTGGAGGGCCAGGGGGGCTTCAGAAGAATGTCCTCCAGATTTTAGGAAGAGCAAGTCATCCTCACGTACTCAGTTGTGTCTTTGTCCTCTCTGCAAGCTCCATCCCAACCAACGCTGCTGCCTGGGTGGTTGCAATAAACCTCTTTATTTCATTTTAATATGTGTCTGTGTGAGTACCTGATATTCAGAATGGGATTAGGAGAGATGAATTGCTACTGAAATTGGTAATAACAGAAAGCAAACCTGTCTGACAGCATCTGCCCTGTGATCTTCTGAGAGCAGGTAAAAGAATCCTTAATTAACTTTTTGCAAGGGTGGGGTAGTATTTTTGTGAAGAATTCATTTTGGAAAGTTACAGCATGAATTGTTGTTGCCTGAATTAGAGTAGCCTAATGAATTGCCATAAATTAGCTCCTAGCCTGGAGTGAATACTGGGTTTAAGGGGAAAAAAAAAAAAAAAAAGCCTTAACATTTGCTGTGGGCTGAAGGGAGGGAGCTGACTTGGAGAAACTTGTTAAAGCGGAGGTAACACAAGAGTGTGGTGGCTCATAACTGTTGTTGTCAAAACATCTCCGAAAGCTCTTTGCACTGCTCCTGTTTTGCTTTTCTGCCTCCTGTCTGCATGAGGCTCCTCAAAGCTGGTCGGAGGCTCTGGTGCAGGTGTGAGGTGTGTGCCTGGTTGCACAGGTCCCATGCCAGTTACTCCGTGAATATTTTATCTGACCAGTTAAACTCCTGGAACTGGCCCAAGTCAGAACCAGTTTGAGGCCTTCAGTCTTTTAACTTCCAACTTCTGAAACATTGGACGTCACCTAGTTGGTTGGTGGTTATTTGTGTGCAGTTGTATCAAACCTAGAGCAGTGGAAGTAGCAGCCTGTTAAGCTTGTCCTGCATGGTACTGAGGGCTCGGTGCAGAGACTGTCGTTGCTAATTGCCGTCATGGCAGGAACGCATTTTCTTCTTCCAACAGTGCTCAGTCAAGCTGTCATCAAACTAGACTTGTGTCTTGGATTGCTGCAGATTCCTCATTAAAAAGTGAAGTTGGGTGATGGAAAATGGGAGGTTATTGTAAAGCAGTGGATAATTAAATACTGATCTGGGGACTAAATTCATGTTGTTCCCAAAGAAAAAGCCTTGACAGACCGTTCTGTCAGCTGCTGGAGTAATTAGAAATGGGGGCTTCCCCTCAGTAAGGGCTGCGCCATGGTTCAACAAGGGTTGCTCTGGTTGTCTCTTCGTTTCAGGAAGATTGATAAGCGTGTCCCCTCAGTGGTGTGGAGTTAGCTGCTGGTCAGGAGGGGCAAGCACATCGCCACCATGGGACCAAATAGTGTGTTGTCATGCATATAATCTGATAGTTTGCAGAAAACAAGAGGTGTGGGGTGGTTTGAGGGCAAGTTTGGAAGAGCAAAGGCAGGGAGGGTTGGGGCCCCTAAGTGAGCGTCCCTCTGTATTGTCCATGCCCGGAGAATGGATCTGGGTGGCTTTACCTGTGGGACGGAACTAGCGAGAGCCACTTTGCTTCCCAAGAAATCACTGTCCCAAAGCAAGGTACTCCTCTTCCCAGATAATAAAACCACAGGGGGTTATTTGAATGAGAGGCAACAAGTAGCTTTAACTCAGTGCAATTGCCTGGGAGGCTTAGCAAGTTTATAATGCTTATGTTTTAGTGAGCTCTGTGCTGCCGTATTGGTGCACCATGAAATTTGTGTGCTTCTCATGTTAAATGCCCTTTCAGCTTGGCCACTGTGAAGGCGTTGAAAACTTTGTACAAAATTTAAAGTCTAATTCCAGACCTTGCTCTGGAAAAGGCCAAATATTGTCATGTCTTTATGCTTTGGAGGTGCAAGCATTTTATCATATGTGTGTTTGGTTTGCTGGAGGAATGTAGTCTGAATTGTTGAATTCAGGGAGGGGAAAAAAAAAAAAAAAGCTGTAGCATGAATTAAACATAGCCAGTATTTCTAAAGGCATGATGTCTTGATTGAATGGTTTTAATCAGCACCATTTAAATACTCTGTCATTGCTTAGCAAACAAAATCCTAGTTGGCTCACAGAAATATTGAAAAGCCAAACTAGGCAATACCCCTGCCAGGGTGTTCTTATCTTCCCAGTTTGGTTCCCCTCTGTGTACACAAGTAAGATGAAAATGGTGGAGCAGGTAAGGGGAGCTCTTCTGCGTGACTGCAGAGGTGCTTGTTTGGGATGTGAGTCCAGAAAACAGCTGCCTGCCTGCAAAATGGCTTCGGGCCCCACTTCTAGAAATAGCCCTGGGCACCTCCTGGTTTTTGTTGTGCAAGTTATTTGGGATTAAGCGTGTTTTGAGCAGGGAGGGTCTGGTTTAAAACAACAGCTGGGCAGAGAGGAGGAACCCCCCAAGACGTATCCTATAAAGATTCATTTAAAGAAGAAAAATTGCTAACGTAAAGCTGGTCATGCATTCTTAAAACGCATGCACAGCTCTTCTGCCTCTTGTTTTGACAGTCTCTGCACGTAAACCTGGATTCCTCGCATAGCTGTTGTGTTAGCCAGAGTACTGTATTTGAGCTTGCCCTTTCTGCACTGCTTTCCTGCTTGCGTAGAATTAAATGGGAAGATGACAAGTCCTGGAGGAGAGGGGTTACCGGGAGGTACGGCACGTGACCCTTGTTCAGTGGCCTTGGAGGTAGCTGCCGTAATAAATGGCAGGCAAGCCGTGGCTTGCTTAGGGATCCCGGCACTCCAGTCTGTTACCTGGCCACGGGGAGAGGATGGCCATGGGAGATGGGTGCAGCTCCCCAGATCCCAGTGCAGTAAAGCAGGAGGTTTGTACGAATTGGCACTGCATGCAATTAATGCAACTAGCAGAGGAGACGATGGAGGAGGAATTCCCATGTTGATGTTGAATCGACAGGCAGGTACTTGTCCGACGCTGCTCCGTAGCTGTGGTCAACCCTATGTCTGAATAGGTGCCCCCCTTCCAAAAGGGGATGTATAAATCTAGGCTCTGAGCCAGGATTAAGCCCCAGATTTTCTGACAATCTTTCACTACATCAGATTAAAGGCAATTTCTCTTAACAGGCGAACACCTACCGTTGGGGTGTCTGAGGTGAGGATGCACAGCCCCTCCATGGGGACTGCACTTCGGTGCGTGTAGGAGCATGCCTGTGTGCAGGAATAACTGTGTGGCTGCTTTCCAGGAGTTCCCATAAACCTAGCCACTCGTGCAGGGGGTTGTGGTGGTTGCACAGCCTTGTGTATAAGGAGACTGTTTTCTTCTGATGTCCCTGTATTTCTGAAAGCTGATCGTTAAATGCCTGGTAGTGTTAAATGGAGTATGAATTCTCGAGGCTTTCCAGGCACGTCGATGCTGTTATATGGGGATGTGTGCCAAGGTGCTCTCATCTGAGCTGCTTAGCTCCAAACAGTTTCAGGTTTCACTATCTGCCTTTCAGAGTTGCTCTGAACCGATGAACCTGGGCTGCTACTGCCGTAAAAATGTTGCTGAATCCAAAGTTCATACAAATCTGATGATGGATTCAATTGGAATTTAGGATAAAATTTTCAAGACTGAGGATTTTCCAGTTTGAAACTCTATGCAGTGGTAGCTACATATATATATATATATTTGCCTTTGCTTCTGTTTTTTAATAGTTCAGAGGTGGCTTTTTAATCTGTTATATCCACCCGTAGCATGGTGTGCAGTGTGGTGCTAAGGAGTACATTCTTGTGGAGTCTCTCTCTTTAAAGAAAACTTAAGCCAGCTCCAAAATAACAATGCACAACCCTAGAAAAAGTGATGTTGCTGCTTTGAGGGAGGAGAAATATTGATAGACCAGTGTCTGTCTGTGCGAAATTATACAAGGAGCTATTGCAGTGAGCAGGAAAACTGCCGTTGGCTGATGTTTCTGTGAGTTATGACCACATTATCCTGGTGTGTGCGTGCTGCTCCTGTGGATGCTCCCAGGCATGCCGAGTGCAGCTGTGGGAATACAGCTTCTTTGGCACCTCTGCTTTCCTGCAGTGATCTGCTTACTTGAAATCTTCCCAGCTGTTCTTGTTGCTTACAATCTTCACTCTTGTGCCATCTTGTCCCTCCTTGTTTTAGACTCTGTATTTTGGAAACTGTCACAAGGTATTTTCAGATTAATCTTTCGCTCTTCTCCCCCTGCACCTTCCCCATCACTATGTGGTCTCTGGGTCTTCTCGTAGCTGTTTTGGTTCCTACATTACAGAGACAAAGGAAAACCCACCCTCTGTAGGGCTGGTTTCAGGCCAAGCCTGCCTTATTTAAAACCAGTGTGGGCACTTTCAAAAAAGGAACACCAAATCACAGTGTTTGAATTGCCACTGCACTGCCACTGACCGTAAAGGGAAGAGCAAAATAGACACATACACAAAATTAGTTGATATTTTCATGTCTAGCTGTGCATTTAAATAATGTGAAAGTTCATAGCTGTGCAATGGGAACCCAGTGCAGGTAGGTACAATATATTCCCAGGGAGGTCTCTGCCAAGTGCAGGAACAAGAGCGTCTCCTTGCATTTCTTGGGCTGCTGGCAGGGAAGACCAACAAGGTCACCGATTTTCCCAAAAGGGTTTTCTTTTATGAGGATGCTTGTGGCGCACGTACTCCCCGTGTCAATGGATACGAAGAGCAGGTTTGCCCTCCCCAGAGGTCTCCTTGGCCCAGGAGCAGTGTCTGTGAGCACAGCGATGCAGGGAAGGGTTTGGGGAGAGGGGCTCTGGGGTTGTAGGGCAAGTTCAAAAAAGCATTTAATAGCCCCTTTCCTTCATTTAGGATAGGGCAAGGAATATAAGCAGCAGACAAATCTTGGAGCTGGGGTTTTTATTAAAGGGCTGGACAGGTTTGTTGTGACAGAAAGCTTGTTGCTGCTCTGATTTGTTGATAATCGGGGTCCTTTGCCCTGGCAGGTAAGTAGGTCACCATGGTAGGAAGCAACAAGTGTGCTGCAGTAGTAGAAAATGTACTTCACTTGTTCATACACCCTGTCCTCTGGATGTCTGTGGCTGTCTGCACTGGGGTTATAACATTTCAGGACAGGCCCTTTTTTCTGGTTTGGGGGATGAGCTCCTGGCCCGGATGGATGAGCATCTTGACAGGCACTAGGTGTTGGCCGCTCCTGCTCCCATGCAAGCTCCTGGGGACAGCTGGCATCTACCCTGCTTTGGATGGGCTGTGACATTCATTTGCTGCTGGACCTCATCCCTAGTTCCTTGTGGGACTTGTACTTTCTTCCCCTGATTTGCAAAGGGGCAGGCTTTTATTTTCCCCTTTGGGGAGCAGCTTTGAATCTGAAAACATCCCTAAGAGCCCTCTGGAGGAGCCTTGGCTGGTTTGCCTGGGCTGTCCCTTAAACATCCCTTGTTTAAAAGACATTGCGGTAGATTTTGCATCTTCAGCAATGATAACAGGTCCATACCTTGCCCCTGTAGCGAGAGCAATGCTAAGTTATTTCACAAGGCCCACTAAAGCAGGGATGTGATGTTTAGCATACCATCAAGGGGAGCAAGTGTCCTGGTGCCATTTTTTTGCAGGGGTTGGCTCCTGGCTCCGTGCGTGCCTCGGCAGGGGCACGGTTAGCGTGTGCCACAGGATCTCTTTGTTCCTGGTTTATCGGACCTGTCTAACAGCAGAGCTGGGATTTGCTCTGCCACGGTTTCTTCTGTCTACTTAATAGGTGCTTGTGGGCATCTAATAATCAAACCCCAAATGAAATACGTAAGGTAAGGTGGCAAACAGGAGATATACGAGCTTTCAACTGTGTATGTGTGGGATTCGCTTCTCTGGGGATGTGTGTTCGTAAATGCTGTATTTGTTGATGGCACATCAGAGACCTAATTACAGGCCTGTTCTCTGTCGCAGCTGTGCTGTCCTCTTATACAGACCAGGCATAAATTTGGCTTTCCCAGGAGAAAATATTGTGTGTAATTATGTGTGCATGTATTTTAATGTTACCCGTGTAAGCTAAAATGAAGAATTTCCCATCTTTTTTGCTATCACATCATCATGCCTGTCCTTTTCCCCTGCTCCCTTGCCAGTAGCTGTGGATTTTTAGTATTTTGCTTTAAATTTTTCTTTCTCTCCAATTTGATGTTCTGTATTCCTAAACTTTAAAGGGTGCCTTTTTCTGGGTCAAACCTGACGAATCAGCAGGATTTGTACTTTTTGCTCATTGTATCTGCATGTCTTGGAAGTCAGCAAGTCTTCTGATGCTTTTCCCCAAAATGTATTTTTAAAAAATGTCATGTAACAGAATTTTCTGCAGTAAAGGTGGTTTTAAATAGAAGCCCCCCTTGGAGCTGCTGAACCTCAAAGCGTAATGCCACCCAAGACTATAAAATAAGGGGGAGGGAAATCTCCATGTTAAGTCACAGTAAACCAAAGCAGAGTCCCTTGAGTATCTCTAATGCTGTGTGATGGATGAGAACTTCACAAAATAGACATTTGGATTTTTTTCTTTTAAAAGGACTTTCTTTCACCACACAACTGCTGACAGTAATGCAGAGAAGCAGTACAGGGAGCGAGCTGTTCTCTTGCTTCCCTTCCTCTGGTAGAGGAATAGAATAAAAACTATTTTGGATTCATCTACCATATCTCTCACTGGGGCAAATGTTTAAAACATTTCTGTCAGCAGGCATAGAGCCTGACTGCAGTTGTCTTGTGCCTGTGCGAGTGCGTGGTTTGATTTCTGTGGAGCCACTCAGGACAGAAAGTGGAGGTGTGAGCTCAGAGCATCACCTTCCCGAAGGCTGTGGTCATAGGGAGCGTAATATTGCAATGCATGTTTGTTGCGTTAGCCTAATTGCGGCATGGAGTCAAAACGAATAAATTAAAGCTACATTTTAATTTCTGCTTTCATTTTCTTTTTTCCGCCTGCACCCTTACTGAGGACCTTTGCAAAGACTTTATTGAGCTGTGGTGTTACAAGTGTAGCAACATCAGTTCAGGCATCCATGGGGATCGGTTGGTTGCCCCTGGTCACCCAGCCAAGAGTCTGAGCTGGCAACATCTAAACAGACTCAACTTCCCAGCTTCATAGCAAGAGCCAAGAAATTGGCAGAAAGAGGGACTAGATCTGAACCAGTGGTACAAATTCTTACAAACTCAACTGCTGTGTCTGTATGTGGCTGGTATACGTAGCCAGGGCTCTGCAGGGTGGAGTTAATGTATACAGAGTGAGGATCTCAGATTATGGGTCACCTTGAAGTTGTCACAGTGCATCCTGAAAAGCTCTGGTGCTGGTAGGCTTGTATTCAAGGTGATCAGAACTTTACATTTCTGACTTTACCTTTTCTTGGACTCTGAACATGCCTGGATTTATTAACATTGTTCTGTTTCTTTTCAATGATAATCCTGTAATAGTACAAACTGAAACATTTTTAAGGTTCTTTTTCCTAGGAAACAGTATTTTACTTGCAGGGGAGGAGGAATAATCCCCTAAACTTGTCCTGCCCATTACAGAATGACTACATGCAGATTTATTTCTGGATCTTATTTTTCTAAGTGACTCGAACCATCCAATGCCTTCAGATAACCAGTGTGTTTGGTCTTGGATTCCCAAGAAGGAGGGAATGGCATATAAACTAACCTCTATGGGAACAAGCAGCCTTTGGGACAGTTGGTGTGCTTAAGCACAGCTGTATCTCTTGAGTGATGAAGAAGCTGATCTGAATTCTCCAGAAAGTGTTAAAAATCTCACTGACTCTTAATGACAAGAAGCGATACAGCCAGCCTAGGCAAGGTGCCATGGCTTGGTGCCTACTGAGTTAGTGCAAAATAAACAGCTTGAACTTTTGTGTCAAGTCCTAGAGAGGTTAATAGGTGCCCGGTTTTCTAAACTATTCAACAAAGTGCTACTTCAAAACAGTCACTTGTCCCAGTGTGTGCCCTGAATTCATGACTCTCAGCTGTAAATGGGAGCACAAACCGGAGGATGTTAGCTGTCCAGTGGCTCAGTTTGTGTGAAGAATTACTGGTTGAAAATCAAATCACGTTCATTGGCCAGAAAATAGCCAGATATGGGAGTGTGACCCGCAGAGCTTTGAGACCTTCAGGTGGAGAGAAGCAAACTTGGCTGTTACCTATCAAGCTCATAGAAGATTTAGAGTTCAGACCCTGATTCTGTTGAAATTAACGGGAAAAACTTGTGTTCCTGATTAAAAACAGGGAAAATTTCTTACTGTGGCAAGAGAAGCCTGTGTGTGCAGATGTCATTTACATAATGCACTGTATCAAGACATCTACTGAAGTGAAAGTGGCTTCCTCAGCTGCAGTGAGCCACCTTATTTCCTGCTATAAATAATGAATCCCTTTTTTGCAGCAGAAGTAGTCCCTTTGGGGAAGACTGATCAAGGCCATTCCCAGGGTCTTGGAGCTTTTAATGTGTTTTGCAGCTGGGCTGCTTTGTGTCTGTTGTGCTGGTCCTCAAGCCCTGGCTGGCAATTGCACAAGACTGAAGGTGTGCTGTAACGCTGTCAGTGTTAACCAGTTTCGGTGCAATGCGGTCACCCTGCAAAGCTGTAAGGGAATTGGTTTTTGTGCCGCATCTCGGGCTAAGGACTGGAGAAATCCATGGGCAACTTCCCACCCATCGCTTTCAATGTTGCTTCTAGTGGGATAGGAGTGTGCAGTAATCTTAAATGCCCTCACTTTGCCTGTGTCAGGTATATTTTACCCTTTTAGATCTTGATCAAGGATCTTGAATATATATTGAATTGAATATATATATTTTACCCTTTTAGATCAATGATCTTGAAAGGATCATTATTTGGTTGGAGTTTGGTCTGTGAGGATCCACTGATGTTTGTAAAGCAGTCTGTGATCTCTTAGTAAGACGAAATCATGTTTTCTTATTGCTGTGAAAATGTAACTGGTGTTGACTTTGAATGCAATAAGGCTTCTGCCAGGGAAGGCTTTCCTGACCCTGTTCTGAGGATAAATTACTTTTTAGGAGCACTCTATGTGGGGTCGTGTGGGTGGGAAGACTCGCTGCTCTGGCTGGTGCTGCAGCAGTCTGAGAAATTAGAGGTGCTCAAGGGTGCAACAATTTTAAGCACAGTTCTTGCAGGGAAGATGTGGTGTTAGATGTTGTCTTGCTGAGAGGCAGCTTGAGGTCTTTCAGCTATCATTTAACTGTAAGTTTTCATGTGAAACAGTAGCAGAGGAGTGGTGAAGTGGCTGCAGTAGATGCAGGGATCTGCGCTTCAGCCTGCATGCAACTGAAGGCTGCTTTTGAAATTGGAGCACTTTTGCTTTCACTGATACTGCTGAAGACTGAAAAGCATGGCTTGGATGATTAGATGTTCAATCAGCAAAATTCAAATGAGAAGGAACTGTTTCTCTTGTATGTTGTGAACAGTCTCAGCCAGTAAATAACAATGCTTTTGTGGTCTTTGATTAAAACTTGCCGAAAGTGAGTTAACTGCTCGAGAGCACAGGAACATCAAAGTTACCGGGCAAAACTGGAACAGCCTCCTGTTAGTGTTGTTCCTGCTTTGTTGTATCAGGGATATAAAGGGAGGAAATCCAGGGGTTTAAGAGACAAAACCACTTTCCCCAGAAAAACTGGGAACAACCTTCTGCATTAGCCGTAGTTGGCTTGAGCTAAAATTTAGCAGTTAGTAGTCAAGATTGAAATTATTTACTGATGCTTGCTTAGTTCATAAAATGCTGAGGAGATAATACTCCTTGGATTAAAGCAGGTCCTTTTGCAACTGAAGTAGATGCCACATCTGCAGCAGCCTGGTCCAAGCCTGGTCCCTAAACTCTGAAAATCGTGTGGGCTCTTTGCCTATGTGGCTCTGGAGGAGCCTGTGTATTTGGTAGTGTGGGTTAGAGCATCAGATGGTGCAAATGAGAAGCTCCAATAACAATGCTCTCCTAATGATTTATATCAGCTGAGGATCTAGCTGGTTATTCTTTAAGCAATGTGGAGAATTGGGAATGAGGAGAACATCTGCA
Source organism: Balaeniceps rex (assembly GCA_013401315.1). Classification (NCBI taxonomy): domain Eukaryota; kingdom Metazoa; phylum Chordata; class Aves; order Pelecaniformes; family Balaenicipitidae; genus Balaeniceps; species Balaeniceps rex. The sequence goes on from VYZW01031663.1 coordinate 228,038, forward strand.
GTTCCAGGTTAGATGGTGGCTGGAGTCATAACTCAGCTGAGAAAGGATACCTGCTGACCCTGTCCATGGGATAACATTTCTTCATGACCCCATCTTGTAATACCACTTCATGCCTCGAAGTGTGAAGTTTAATTACCAGTGTGAGCAGAGCTTGGTAGCTATTGCCTGAGCCAGGAGGGGACAAATCTGCCCCCAACTATGGTTCAGCTGCTCTGAAATCGCTGGAAGTGAGGAGGATGCTCTGGGTATTGACATGCAAGTGGTAAAACTTCTGCTCTGCTCAAAGCAGAGGCATGAATCTATATTGTCCCCTTGCTCTTCCACCCAACAGAGGTATTAAATGGTGTAACATATGTTGTGTGCGCACTGGGCTGGGGTGTGTGTATCAACCCTTTGTGGCAGCTCTGTTATCATGAGTAGGAGCAGCACCGTGTTGGCCACAGCGTGCTGGCTCTTTCCAGTAATGGGCTGCAGCATCTGTATTTGCCTTTTCAAAAGCTGGCCCTGATGCTGCTGCACTATCCTGCACTGTGGGGTGCAATGCTCTGCCAAAGATCTCCCTTTGCATCCCCTGTACCCTGGGGCACCTGGGCTGCAGAGTGGTGGCAGGTGCTGTGCTTGCTCATGTTGGTGGGTGCTATCGCTTTTGCTGCTGTTCTCATTTTAATTTACTCTCCTACTCCAGCTCTGGGCTTTAAATACTTGCAAGTGGAATGGGCTGGATTTTGATCTAAAGTAAACATGATACAGCTATTATGAATGTGATCATAGAATTTGTGCTCCCACCAGTGCTAGGTGGGTTTAAACAAAAGAGGGGGTGGATAAAAGTGGAACTAGTTTGTATTTTTTTAAAAAAAAAGCTGAGTCTTCTTCAGGGCTGTAAACCTGTTTGCCAAATTCATAAGGGCTTTGATTCAAGGCAAGGTCCGTAAGATACTGAAAACTAGGTTTTCTGTTGCTGCCTTGAAATCAAAATGAAGCCAAAAGTCACAGAACCAAAGTAATCACCTTCAAGTTAAATCTCACAAGTAATACTGTATAAACACTTTAGATCCAAGGGGATTATAGGCAAATACTGACCTGATGGAGGAGTTTAAGGATGTTCTGAATTGCAAAGCAGGCATTTGGAAAGCATTTCTGGAGCCCTGTGTGCTGGGAACACGTGGAGGGAGGGATGAGGTGGTCCTTAGGGCAAGCAGCTAAGAGGAAATTAGAGTTGGCTGAGCCTGGAGAGACTGAACGAGAGCAGAAGGCTGCAGGGGGAGGGAAGATAACACTGCAGAGCCAAGAATGGCCAAAGGTCCGTGGCTCAGCAGCGCCTTACCCCCTGCTCCGTCCCATCCACTCCCATGTGCTGCCTGTGCCAGTGGTGTTCCCTGTGCTTGGTTTGCTCGATGGGCTTTGGGGTGTTTTCTGTTGGGTACCGTGGCCGAGTAGGGTAGGTGCAAGCCCTGGCTGCTCCTAGACCCGACGTGTACTTGCTACGTGGTCTTGGGCAAAAGTCTTAACCTGTGTACGGATCTGTTTACTCACCTGTAACATGAGCATCAGCCATAGTAGGGAACTTGTATCAACTGATCATCATTAAGTACTTGGGATGGCATTTTACTTTGGATCAGTCTGTGAGACAGTGGGGTATGAAATCCTGTGTAATCATGATATATTATGGATCACCTTGTTTATTGTGATTGGGGTTTTTTTGTGATGAAGAAAGAAAATTATTGTATTGCGTAGTCTTTAATACTGTATCAGAAAGAGTATCTCCAGAAAACCAAGTGCCAGACTCATCCTTCTAGAAGACAAATTCTCAAGTTCTTCATCCTCTTTGTATCTCCAACAGAGACACACGATTAATTGGTGGCTTCATCTCCCAAAGAACAGTAGATGAATCTAAAGTCTCCATTATCCTCTCTGTTCAGGCACCTACCCAGATGTTATATTTGTTAGAGAAATGATTTGAAATATGTTATTTTGTTTTCCTAGTGTTGTGGAGTTTTTCCTCTGTTTGAAATGCTTTGACTTCTCTGTCATCATTTTTACCTGCTGTGACTTGTGGTGCAAGCTCCCTGCGCAGTTAATTTCCTTGGATGATTTATTTACCAGTGACACAGCAGAGCCCTCAACATAGTAATTGCAATGACATGATCATCAAAACATCAAAGACAGGAGCCCCTGGTTTCTCCCTTGTGCTGCTGCAGTCCTCCCACCTCTCTGTTTGTGCTCCCTCTTTGTGGCTTTAATCCTTTTGGGGAAGGGAAAAAAATATATCCCATAACTAGATAAAAACTGGATGAGTGCTGGAGCAGCTTTCTATACATAACTGCTTACATGGCTTCCTTTAGTCAGAGAGTACCAAAATGCTGTGTTACATTGCTTGGGGTTTTGCTGTCACCATGTCCCCTCCTTGACCTGGTGCTTTGTCCCAGCAAAGAAGGATTGTATCGCAGCTGGGTGGAGAACAGGGGTGTGCTGCCCGCAGTGCCCTTCCTGGAGATGAAGTGGGAAAGTGGGGGTAGGTGTGGAGTGGGGAGAGCCCTGGTTTGCTTCCTCCCCATCTGGTGAGAAGCAGCTGGGTTCACATCTCCAGGAATCAGCCAGGTCTTGTGGAAGAGGGGAAGGAGCTCACCCCTTGATGGGCTGAGCAGGGTTTGGCTGAGCTCCGGTCCTCCCCCCTACTCCGAGCTGAATCTCCCTGCCTGCTGCCCAGCACCCAGGCCCAGCTCAGCCTCTGCAGCAGAAAGACCTCTGCAAGTTTGCAGCGGCTCCTCCCCAGGGCTGGAGAGTGCAAAGGTTCCTTGTTATTTGTGCACAGCTCACCCACCTCTCTGGTTGTCCTTGTCACCTCTGCTACGTGGAGCCTGTCCCAGGCAGAAGTGATGCTCACCCTGGCAGTGACTGACTTTCAGGTCTTCAGAGCAGTCATCAGTCTGCTCCAGTGTGCACAGCAGATGCTTGGGTACAGTAATTGCTGCAAATCGGAATCTGAGCGTGCTGGATGAACACAACTGTGTAGCTCTGAGAAATGTTTTCCACTTTCCCAGCCCTCCCCTCTTTGCCCTCTTCCTTCATATAAGATGAGAAAATACATCTTGCAAGAAAAGATGATGGCTGGATGAAATTAAATCAAAATAGGTTTTAGTGGGAAGGAATTTCAGTTTTAAACCTGCGTAAGTAGAAGCTTTGGTACCTCAAAACCAAGGCATTTCACTGGTCTAAATGGGATTGGAGAGCTCATCTCTTCCACGCTCTCCTGTTGATCTCCGTGGGCTGAGCAGACGTTCATCCTTTTGCTGGTTCCTGCTCAGCTCTGCAGCCCGCTGCAGGTGCTTCAGCTCGTCAGGTCAGTGGGAACTCTGGGATGCTTCTAGCTTGAGAACAAAATCCCCAAAGAGCTTGAGTTTTGGAAGCGGCTCCTCAGCAGGGAGCTGAATGTTGGTATGGGGATTAAGGACTGCTTGGGAGGAGAAAGTCTGGCAGCGCAGTGTGTTGAACTGCTAAAGCATTGCTTAAGGCGTGCTGATTTCACCGATTTAGGCTGAGACCATTAATTAACTTGTTTTATGTGTGCGCACATCTCACTTAAGTGTCCTTCTGTTGTTTGGGAGAACTACAAAAGGGGAGAAAGTACTGGGAAACACGTTGATACTTTTTTCCTTCATCTTTTGAAAAGCAACTGGAAGCTCCAGCTCCTGCTGAGAGCAGAGTAGGGAGGGGATTCCTGCTCCCAGGAAGATGCGCTCTGGGATTCAGAGGGACCAGCTGGCCCAAGGTGATGCGCTGACCCCTTGGCACAAACTATCCCTCTTCCCAGACAGCAGGAGCCCAGGCTGGTGCTGCTCCATTACACGCTAATAGTCTGAGAAATGAAATACAATTATTAGTTGAATTGTTAAATGGACCTAGAGCCTGTGTCGGAAATCTTTCCAACGGCAATTGGAGCATATAGTAACAAAAAAAGCTGCAAAAGCAGGATTACTGCGGGATTTTTTTATATGCTACTTCAGTAGGGTGCAGCGGACTATTTGGAGGAGGCAGCGTAGCTCCGGATGGAGCACTGGGCTGAGACATAGCTGTGCTCCCAGCTCTGAAACTTGCTTTTTGTGTCGAGTCAGGCCACTGGTCTGTGCTTCAGCTGCTCTGTGAGAAGGGAATGGGGTCCGTGAGAAGGTCTTCATAGTGATGGAAGAGCATTTATGTAGATGCTTTGAAACAAGAAGGCTTTTTTCTATTTTGGCTTGGTATGTTGGCTTGAAAAGACACTCTTTCACATGCTGAAGCGAAGTACATCTGCCTTCGTAGAAATGGTTATATCTGTCTTGGCTTGCTGTAGGTCAAATACTGCAGCGTCTGCTGCAGGAGGAACGGCAGATGGATGATCTACAAACCAGTTCCTGAGCACTGGGATATGAATTGCAGCTGCAACTGATACAGGTGGTTATGTCCCTCTGTTACACCACTCCATTTATGCAGGGCAGCCCATGATCTGTCTGGTAAGTGGAGTAGGAAAGTGTTTCTTTTTGGAATACTTTATTAAAATAGCTGTTGAATATGGTTCTTCCTAATTCTTCTTTGGTGACAACTCAGTTGCAAAATATAGCAACTCTAATCCAGTCTTTTGAGACGTGTCCTCACAGTGCACCGAAGCTGAATATCACTGTGTAATTCAGCCCTATACATGTCAAGTCCAGCACTCCAGGATTACCATCCTGGAGCAAAACAGATTCTGTCCTTGTTCTGAATCTGGCTGCTGAGTGCTTCAAAATACACAGCAAGAGTCCTTGGTGTGTACTGGGAGGTCTTGGGGGCAAAGCTGCCTTCTCCAAGGGGATGACAACAGATGGGATGGAAGCAGCTCCTAGGTGGAAAATGCCTGGGACTTGCCCAGGTGCTTTGCACATTTTGGTGTGGGACATGTCCTTTGTCTCTTAGTGAAGCTGGTAGGACCCAGGGAGGAGCCATCCTCTAACTTCTCCCCCTGTAACAGGAAGAAAGATTATGTTGGGAGGCAACTGCCCCCACCTTCTTCCACGCTGCAAAAAAATGAGTCAGGGCTGTTTAAGCTTGCCTGAAGAGCTATAGAGCAGCATGAAAACTGCTTTTCCCAGCAGGGAATGCATGGTGGGTGTGGAGAGAGAGGGGATGTTTGGTTGCGAGGGTTTTGTTTATGCCAGAAGTGTGGCTATCAGTCTGGGTGAAGGCAGATGGAAGTAATTTTAAGGGACAGGAGCCAGCTGACACTTGCCTCTTAATACAGAACATCTATGGGCTAGGCAGTCCTTAGAGGAAGTTTTTATCCTAACCCCTGTCATTTAGTGGTTGGTCTGTGCCCTAAGAATGGGTTTTTATACGTCTGTGCATGGGGTTTTTTAGATGCTGCTGCAGGTCCAGCCCTCCCTGGTAATGATGGGGAACTATGATCTCCATGATGTTTGCAGCTCTTAAAGGCTTGTGGCTCTTTGTTTTTGTTTTATCTTCTTACCTCTTACATTCCGAACTCCTGGAGTCTCGATATTGCAATAGCTGCTCTCCCTTTGGTGGGTTTGTAGCTTTCAGTGTAGCTGAGAAGGTCTTGGAGATATGAATCTCGGAAGGCAAATGGAAAGAAGCCCAAGCGATGATAACTTCATAATGCATTTCTCACTATTTTATGTGTTCTTATCCCAGACAAAGCTTTATCTTTCATCCCATAATTATGTGATTCCCTGTGGGCGATGTAAAGCGAGCTTTCAAAAGTGTTAATTTTATCTATTAGATGCTTTTTATGATCTCCAAGTGTAGACATTGGTACTAGAAGGAAAGTTTTGAGGGCAAATTCCTACAGTTTCAGTGAGCTGCACTAGGAGATAGCTTTGAGCCTGTTTAACAGGATTGTCCACATTTGTAAGCGATATGGTTAAGTAACTGTAAGTGCTGCTGGAGGGGGCTGCTTCCTCTTCCCACCTTCCCCTTCAGTTTAAGCTACGTTGAGTGTATTTCTCCAAGATCCTGTTCTTCTGCCATTTTTTGCAAAAAGTGCTAAACTTTTCATGCACATCCCAGAAAATGAGCAGAACCCACAGCTGAAATTTTGTTTCATCTTAGAACTAACATTTTGCACTTTATATGCATTTTATAATGTGTCTGGTTTTATTTTTGCCTATCTTCTAGATCGTACTAAGTGTAATGGCTCATACTAGAAGAAAATAACATCAATAGGTGGTGGGGGAATAGATGCTTTTCCAGGCTGAATTAAATTGCAGCTGTGTAGGGCAACACTCCTGCAAAGAGCGGCTCAGAAATGCGATTCAGGGTGCAGAGATTGGTCAGCCCAGTAATTACAGAAACCAAGTCCACTCATACCTCCTAGCTGCTGCTCAACTCCACAGCCCAAGCTGGTGCATGGCCTTTCCCAAAGGAAAGGGGAAAAGAGCAAGCTTGTGAGCTGTAGGCTAAAGGGAACAGATAAGAGGCTTTGAAAACAGAAGGGACCGGTTTGAATCAAATCCTGGAAGGGGGAGTGAAAGGAATTTGAGGGCTCATATGCAAGGGGGATGACTCACTGCTGTTGTCATCATGGTCTCCTCTTACAGGATTGGTGATTATTGCCCAAAACATGATAATTTATCAGGATCCAAATGGAAGATGGATGTCTCCAGCTGGAGACCCCTTAGCTAAGGTGCATGGTGCTGTGTGGAGTCATCTCACTTCTCCAGCAAGGTCCTTCTGCCACTTGCACCAGGGTTCTGGCAGAGCGAGTCCTTAGCGTGCTGCGAAGGGTCCTGCAGGCTGTCGGGGCTGAAGACTTGCCAGCCCTGCTCATTGCAAAATTATAAGCACCAGGAGCTGCACAGGATTGCATCAGGAATTAATTTGAGGGGTGGAGAGACGGAGAAGTGAAACTGTTGCGGTCTTTTTTGGAGAGGAGAGCATCTCTGTTCCTAAAATGCCTGATGCTATGGGAACCTACATTTGGAGGATGGTGCCAGCTCAACCTCTGCACTCCTGTGTCAAAATCTTTTCCTTCTTTTTGCCCCAGTAACTGTGAGCGCGGGTGCCTGGTACCCTGCAACTGGCCCATCCGTGGGGGTCCGTATGGATGTGTGTCAGGGAGGGGCCCTGCTGCCATCTTTGCACAACCCCTAGTCCTGCAGCAGGCCCCTGCTTTCTCTGAAGTGCAGCATGGCTTTTAGGCACAGCTTGTTGTTGCTAAGTCCTTGCTAAGTCCAAATCTTGATTTTTTGTAGTGAGCTTTTTAACTGTAACAGCAGAGCGATGCTTTGTTTAGGAGGGGGCTTCTCGATAGAAAAATATGTGAAAGCGGGAGCAATGGGGAGACACTGGCAAGTGAGAAAATCACTTGAAATCATCCAAAATCATTCAAGTCCAGCTTCCTTTCCCTGTCAGGGGCTGGTTGCCACTGACCCGGGGAGCTGGGAGTGCTGCTGCAGCCTTCTGCTCTGCTTTTGCTGAGCCTGGGTCTGTCCCAGCGCTCACCCAGATAACTTCCCAGCTTGCGTGGAAAGTAACAGCTCGTAAATACAAGGCTGCATCTCTGGACAGGAGGTTTCCCAGGGCAGCTGTTCTGGCTCTCCACATTAAATCTTCCTGTGCTGGGAGGAGATAAGCGTTGCAAAATGCATGGCCGCAGGACCCTGAGCTCCTCCTGCTGAGCCGCTGTTTGCAGTGTGCAAGGCCAGGGCATGCCCTTCCCTGGCCTTAATTTTTAGGACAGGGGTTGGTTTACGTAATTTGTTCACTGCTGATGTGGCTGGTGTTAGCAGGAGCTTTTGTGGCCCCTTCCTGGCTGGTGGGTGACCGCTGATGGAGACTGGGACTTTAGGCCCCTTACCACATGATGAGACACAAGAAGAGCTCTGAACAGCCTGAGCACCGCGGCTGCCCTTGTGTGCCCCCCGAGACTTGGGATTTGTCATGGGGACACTACCCCAAGGCAGGGTCTCCTCTAACGCTGTGCTTTCTGCTGGGTGCAGGGAGGATGTTTGTCTTTCTCCATGTGATGCGGTCCCTTCTTGGAAATGGCACCATCACCTGTCCTGGGGATGACAACCCCAGGCCACTGACTGCTGAGTGTTCCTGTCTGTTATGAAATGAAAACCTGTCCTCTTACTGGGGTCCCAGCGTGTCCCTGTGGACTCTGGTTTGTGCAGCTGGGAGTGAGAGCAGCCGAGGTCTCCCACCCTGGGATGAGCTGGGAGCTGCTGGGATGCGGCATCTTCCAAGGGTGTCAAGTGAGTCCACGCATGCGTGAGCTCTTGTCTCTGTGCTGTAGATCCCCTTCTCCCCAGCTGATGCAGGATGCTCATCCTGAGCAGATGGAACTTCAGTACTTTTTTTCCCCTTTTCTTTTTCTTAAAACCCCAAAACCAAACCACTAAAACCCAACCCTAACTCTGGATGTGTCATGTAACAGAAGAAAGCAAGAGTTGTCTTGTTAACCTCACCATTGCTGCACATTTGTTCTGTGCCTGGTTAGAAAACATGACTTAGAGTATAATGCTACATGACAAATACAGCAGAGTCACGACTGCAGGAACGTGGGGTTTTCGTCTCCTGAGGTAATGTGGCAAAGACTTCAAATTGTGCTGTGTATCAAAGCAGCCTCTTCAGAAATTGTGCTCAGCAACTTGAGCCAAGACCCTTGTTGCCTTGCAGAGCACTGCAGACTAATGCTGGTGCAAGGTTGGGCTCTTGCTACAATCTCAACCCTTTAATTAAAATAATGTGGAATGAAAAGGGAGAATTAGTTAAAAATAACAACTCTCGGAAGCCCAGCTTGTCTTTTTATTAGACTTGTCCTCGCTTTCTATGCTGCTCCGATAAGAAGGATATTCTCCCTCTGGGATGGAGTGAATAAACTGGGATGAAACTCATTTGTTTGGGCATTATGTGTTAATTAATTTCTAACACTAATCCCTTCCCCATACACTGTTTCTTTTTTCTTCTGGTTTTTAGATAGTAGAATCCAGTCCTGTTCCAAGGAGAGGATGGGCAGGTTTCGCCGTGTTACAAAAGGGTGAAGGTTGTGTTGTCCTCGTTGACCCCAGGGCTGTGAAGGTTTTGCCTAGCACTGTGCATCAGTTCTTTTTTTGGGGAGTTGGGAGGTTTCCAGAAAGCCCATCCAGAACATGTGAAACTTAAATTCACCTGGAACGTTGCCTAGACCCTCAACTGTTGTGTTGCAGCCTCTTGCTGGTGTGATTCCCCTGTGAGCAAGGTGAAGGTGATGTTCCCGTGTGGCACTGGTGCTGCTGGAGGGGCTTTGGCTCCCCAGCGGGTCGCAGGGGCTGCATCCCTGTGTCAGCTCTAGCAGTGCCCATGGTCCTGCACTGGGCGTGAAAGCACTGAGGTCACTGCCATATAGTGGTTTTAGTGGAAAAAAAACCATGTATGCCTTATATAAAATTCTCTTTTTAGAATAAACTGAAATAATCTCTGAGCCTCTGGACAATGTGGGCTGTTCTCCTTTTGCACCCAGGCTTTCCTAGACTTCCAATGGAATAAATTTTGGTTTTAAGTGGTCTCTTTACACTGATGGGAAGTTTGCCATTCAAGCAGGGGAAGACATGGACTCTTTCTCTGATCTTTCAGTGATTTAGTGATTTTATTTTTTTTCTTTAATCCTTTCTCTCGATCAGCAGTTATTCCTGCCTGCCACTGTATCCTGCTTACTTAGCTTTGTCCCTTCTTTCAAAATCAATATGCGCTGCTAAATTACTGGAGTTGGAGCATAAAATAAAAAAAAAATCCCATCTGAGGCTTTGGCATGTGAGTATTGCTTATAAAATGCTAGGATGGTCTTTAATTCAAACTGGCTTGCTTTTTCATTTCTAATCTATACGTAAGGGTCTATATGAGTGAAACTCCCTGTTCAAGGAGAGGTAAAATAGTAATAGGCAATCCTGGAAAAGGGCTAATTTTTCATTCTGTCCAAGTATCTAAGTTACTGCAGTGTCTCGAGCAGTGACTTCATGTGCTGCCTTGTGAACTCTTTCCCACAGCGTGACTGCCCTGGGCTCGCTTTCCAGTAACAGAGTAAAAGGGTGACCTCTGTCCTCTTGTCTTGCTACGTTCTCAGGTGAATTAAGGGACAGACTTGGAAAAAAAAAAAAGTGTATGAAACAAATTTCAGCTTGCCAATGTGTTCTTAAAATACCAGAGCAGGAAAACATCAATTGCATAGCGGCTGTGGAAAGGACTGATTTCTCACAGGGAATTTCTTGGCTATGGCATGTTTCACTCCTTGGATGCAAAGAGACATTTGGGATCTGACTTAGGGCTAGGTGTGGAATTGGGACCATGGTGGCCTTGAAGAGCTGAGAGCAGCTTATAAAATAAGGAGGAAAATCATCCTCTTCTTAAAATCAATGTTCTTTTTTCTGGTGTATTTTAAATTATGTTCCCTTCTAGTCTGAGAGCAATTTTCTTCTATTAAGTATCAGTTTGTGAAGACTTTAGCTATAACAGAACTGAATTTGGTCAGTTAAAACATGAAGCAGAACTGATTGAAGGGTAGCCACTGCTGAGATGAGCTGGGGTTGTCCGTGGAGCTGTGCTGGGTTCAAGCCCCTGCAGAACCATCTGTTGGCCTTGGAGGGACTGATCCTGCGTGGAAAGACTCCTAGTGACTCCAGTAAGCTTTGGGTCAGGCTGCTGGTCCCTCACATAAATAACATGCTATCAGAAAAGGGTCCATTGGGAATATTTGATCTGATTAACTATTGATATAAGCAAATCAGTCCCACTGGACGTTAAAGCCTGGTGAGAACTTACACTATCTACCTTAAATCCCTATTCCCCATGGTATTTCCTAATAGGATAATAGGTCGTTGCCATACAAAGGCAATTACACCCTGGTAAGAATTTACCAAGAGAATAAATACTTAGAATACAGAGTAAATCTGCCAGCAGTGGGGTTAGATCTCACTGTTCCTGGCTGGCATGAAGGAGCTTAGCAGGTGTTGTGGGTATTCCCATGCGAGAGGGGGACTTTTTTGGGGAGAGGGGGATGTGATTGTTGGTGCTGCTGGTTCATTGATTTATATGTGCCTGGTATAAGCTAGAAAACAAAACTATAGCCTGTTTTTTTATGAACTGTTTGAGGGTTTTTTTTCCCCAAGAGTCCGAGCCTGTGTCTGAGCCACACCACATGCCAAGTATAGGGTTAATAAGGTTTTTTACTTCTCCCTTGCCACACCACCACTCATGCAAATTCAGTTGTGCTGTTTATATGTTTATATTGGAGCCTTCCAAGGCTCTCTGCTTGTGGATGTTTGGGGTGGTGGAGCTGAGCCGTGTGCTGCCTGCCCTCTAGTGAGCCGCTGCCTGCAATAAATCACTGCAGAAGCAGAGAGGGTGGCGCTCCCTCTGTAGCCTCTTAAAACCTGTGATCAGTGTAATCCTTTTAATCTCAAACTGATGATGCTCCATCTTGCCGGTAGGAATCTGACCACTGACTAATTAGTGTGTTAAGCAGAGGGAGGGGTTACATTTTGCACATCTGAAGAGTACCACCACTGTGGGAGGCGTGAAGGAGTGGTATCAAACCTCTGCATTTCCACTGGCAGTGGGGCTGTTTCTGCCCCTGCCCTGTGCTTTTTGGTGTGACTAGCAGCATTGCTGGGGACCGATCGCTTGGAGGAACTGCTGGTGGAACTGGAGGACCTCTGGTGAACAGCAGATTTCTGCACCGGATTTCTGTGCATATAGTAAAATTGTAGGGGGTAGTAAAATCTTAACAGCTGCAGGAGGGACTCGGTGGGCTCGGGCAGTGTGTGCCCAGTGTGCAGGGTGCTGTGCCTGGTGCTGAGAGCCCTCGCTGGGGCTGTCCCCTGTCCCCCCGAGCCACGCTGCCCTGTGGGACAGGCTGCTGGCACCACAGTGTGCTGACATCCCTCTGTGCCAACCACGCCGTTCAAGCACTGGGAAAGGTTTTGCTTTGTTTCCGTATGGGAGAGATACTTCAGGGTGGGCTTTTTTATCCTATATTTCTCTGGCTGTTTATATATTGTGCTGGTCTCGGTGGGTATGTGTGTGGGGAGGGTTGACGCTGGTGCAAGTCCTGTCTGACAGCTACCGTTGTCATCGTGATCGCTGGGATTCAAAACACAATTATTAAGACATGGTTGGCAACACTGAAATCCCTGGGGGGCTGCCCAGGCGGTGCGTTGGGGAGTTCCTTCAGGCTTGAGGTTTACGCATGAGGGTCACCAAAACTATAAGCAATGTGTGCTGCAGCCTGCTGAGGAGAAAAGCCAGGGAGAGGAGACCCCTCAGCAGCGTTGGATGGTTCTGGTGCTAGAGCTGCCCTCTCTGAAGAGCGGGTGTGTGGACGCAGGAGGGGCATCATAGCAATATTCGGCCGGGAGGTGAATTGGATGGAATCCCTGCATGAGAGCAGGCTTGAAACAGGCGCTGGTGCCCTGGGCTGTTGAAAGACCGGTCCTGCAGCAGCAAAGTGCTGCTGCTTTGAGGAGCTGCTTGTAGGGGATACCCAGGGGGTAGGATTGGGCAAGTGGGGTTAGAAGAGCTTAGTCAGGATGTATTTGTTTAAAGGATCTGCTTCAGCCTGACTCCTGTAATTAGGTAACGTATATTTCTGTTCCTTGGAAACACTTCATTCATTAATCTAATGGAGGGAAGGATTATGCAGAGATGAATTTAAAAGATGTTTAACAAGGTTGGGTTTGCATCTGGAATGAACCAAGGCGTGCAGCAGTCATAGCTGCTAGAAAGGGGAGCACCAGAAACATTTTTAGGGAGCCATGCCACAGTGCAATCTGTGCACCAGTGTCTTGGCAATATACCTGCTTTCATCTGTAGACCAAGCCCACTATTAGGCTTGGACAGGGAGGTTGTTCTGTGTGACTGTGGGTAGAAATTTGGAAAAAAATGTAACAGTTTAGGATGCATGAGACTTTTGTAAGGGAAAATAGATAGATAGTCTCTTTGCTGTAGTGTCCCAGCAAAGGGACTGGATAAAAGGAAGAAGAGTGAAATGGTGAAAAGGATGAAATCCATGTGTGGTAATGGGAAGTGAGACTTCACTAGAGCTACAGGTATGAATTGATAAAGGCTTCTCTTAGCAAAGAGGTCCAATAGCATGCTGGAGGTGCACCTATGTGGAGATGATTCAAGATGTTTCAAGCTCTGAATGTTGCATTCTCAAAGCCAAGCTCTCTGGACACCATAGGGAAGCCAGCGGCTCCTTTGGGGGTGCTGATTTTACATGCATCCTCCAGGGTGTACAGTGAAGTAGGTGAATCTCTCCCCGAATAGCAACAGTTCTCTACTAGAAGGCAGCGGTAGCTGAAATGCAGCAAAGCAGAGACGCTAACAGGGCTGCAATGATGAAGAATGAGACATCTAATATCTCGTTTTCTCCCTAGGAAGTCATTTTATTGGGGGAAATGAGAAAAAGTGACCTGAGGTCTGAGCTCCTTGAGCTGACCTGAAGAGCTGAAGCCTGAGTGTGTTTCTGACAGTCGAGGGGGAGTCCTGCAGCCGTGGACAGGCTGGCTCCTCCTGCGCTTGCTGGTACCGAATGCAGCCAGGCTAACTCAGCCCGGGATCAGCATTTCCCTCGGCACAGTGCTGGCTCAGCCGCGGCAGCCAGTTGCTCTGTGTTTTGGTGCATTTGTTTGGTGCATCCCGTGTGCAGCAAAACAGCTCCTGAAACCTGCAACCGTGGGACTTGAGATATTTAAGGTGTAAGAAAGGTATCACAGGTTGTATTTCTAGATCAGATGAAACACTCTTGAAACATTCATGGACCCTCTCCTTTCCTTCCGTGGGAAGTTAGGACATGGGGCTGGTCATTCTTAAAGTGATGCTGGTTGTCTTGATTCCTTATACCCTGTGTGATAGGCGATAGGCTGGAGGGGAGAGAAGTGGAAACAAGACTCCCCATTCCGGACTCTGAACAGCAAAACTAGGGCTGTGGAAGAGGAGGTGCGTATATGTAAAACAAAATCTGGGAGAAGGAAGAGCTTGTTTTGTTACAGCTTTGGCACTGAAGCTCTACGTCTTGTTTTGTTCTCTTTTCAGTCATCAAATATCCCCTTTGAAAATGGTTAGGTGAAAGTCTTAAATCCTGTGAAGCCACTTTTCTTTTCTTTTTTTTCCTTCCAAGCTGGGGCAGGAGCAAACACATGACTTGAACACCTCCTGTGCTGAGCTGGCCTTCAGCATAGGCGGCAACAGGCTGAACCAGTTTGCTCATTTGTCTCCTGACAGGCACTCTCTTGTCCCGGGCGCCCTGGGAGGTGCTTGATCTCTTCTCCCAGTGCTGCAGGAATTCCCCTGCCTCCAGCCACCAGCTCTGGTGCCGCGGTGTGTGGCCAGCAGCCTTCGACTGGTGGCGGCCCCACGGAGGAGGCTTTGCAGAAGAGCTGAGCTGAGGTTGGGGGACTGAGTGGAGCATCTGGATACTGAGTTAAGGAGAGCTTTTTTTTTTATGGCGTGTGGCAGAGGGTAAGGTGTGCAAGCAGCTTTCACCTCCAGAAGGTACCTGTGTCCTGAGTCTCAGGTGAGAGAAACTTGTTGTTTGAGTTGACAAGTTGAGTTGCTTGAGCCTGGGAGACTGTTATTGCCTTTTGGGGGGGTGTGTGTTCCTGTGGGTGGTGGAGGTGCTCCTGGGAGCTCAGATCAGAAGAGACTAAGGATGAAGGGTATTCGAAAGCTTCCCCTACGCTTACTTTGCGTGGGTGTTGCCAGTGGCAGACCTGTTCCCGATGCCGGGCTGGCTGGAGGGTCAGGCATTCATTTGGACGCAATGTCTACCGTGGATGTCAAGGGGACCAAGGCTTAACCACGCGGGGATGCTGCCCTGCCTTGTGCCGGGTGCTGGAGCCTGTACCGAGAACCTCCCAGGCTGAAAGTGTTTCCTACTGCATCAGGAGCCAGCGCTGCTCCAGGCTGTGGTGGACTTTGCTGTCCTTGCTGAGCACAGAGCCTCAACAGCTGCTCTGCAGGCAGAAGAGCAGGAATTTGGGGTGAGTCAGGGGTGTAAGTTTTGCTCCGTTGCCTGCCAGGTCTGTCCTTTAGCAATAGCTCCGTACCCAGCTGAGGAAGCCGCAGGATGGGGCAGCCCATCCTCAGCTCAGCCCCTGCAGGGCTCTGCACCCTGTGCCTCCATCACTGGGCATGGGCACCCACCAAACCCCCCTGGGGATGGTCGCCTGCAGGATCTGCTCTATACTGAGCTCCCTGGTGCTTTGGCTCCTATTTGAGGTCTGCTCGAAACAGATGCAAGAATTTGAAAACTCCTTGACTAATGGCTGGGACTTTCACGTGTGCTTGTGTACAAGTCCCTTAAATTTCAATCTAAAGATGTGGAAATGTTGGCTGCTTTTCTCCTTCCCCTTCATCTATCATAATGGAAAATGCAGCAGCCCTCAGAATATTTAGAAATGAAATTGCTGATACAAATGTGCTCTGGCACAAGGCACAAACAGCTGGAAAATGTGCTTTCTCCCACAGTATTTTAAGGATGTGTAGCATCATCAAGGGCTATTCACTAGAGCTGGCACTGTGAGCCTGTCCCATACGTCAGAAAATAGATGATCTGTCCCCACCTTTTGGTAGGGTATATCCCAAATGGGCAGGTGACAGATCCCTTTCTCTGGTGACAGACATTCTGCCCATCAGCTCAGCTGTACCTCGAAAGGGATAGGGGAGTAAATCCCTGCTCCAGTAGCTGGCAGCAAGCATATTGAGAAACAGATGGTGCTGTGCTACAATTTTGCCTGCTGTAAGACCAATACATAATTTATCAATACAGAAATGTGAGTTGTATTCCAGTGGTTGCTGCGTTCTTGTGGGGGTTTTTATTTGGTTTAACAATCAGCAGGAGAAAGGGGTGAAGGATATTATATGTAACTCCTTTTTTTTTTTTTCCCCTCCCAGAGGATTTGAAATGTAGCATCCACTAGATTTGTTTTTGAATCCCTGAATTTATTTTCCCCTTGCCATTTCTGTGTGAATGCTAGGAACGAGTCGTGTGCCGTGATGCGTGTGCTGAAGGAGCCTGCTGTGGAAGGGGCAGATGCCCCTGCCTCCTGCCGAGGCCAGTTAGTGCATGGGGAGGGGTGGGGAGGACAGGGCTGTGTAGGGGACAGTCCCCTCTATCTGTGCCCCTAATGAGAGATGTTATTCTCTCTATAGGCTGCCTATGGTACCTTGGAGCCTCTTTCAGTCTACAGCTGTACTTTCTCTACCCACCAAGACCTACTCCTGGAGTTTTTCCCACCCTAAAGCTACTGCCTGTCTCCTGACAGTTCCTCCAATCCTTTTTCCCCACTGCGGCCCAGGTATCCTTGTTTGCCTCCCTGAAGGATGAAAAATATGTTTAGGATGTACAGGGCAAGAGGCATACAGTAACTTCAGCTTTGGTGGATGCTGAAGGTGGGACAGGACCTGGTGAGCCACCTGATATCCCACAGTCCTCAGTGTCCCGTCTGGAGAGGGGCAGGTGCATGTAAGGAGAAGGAAGTTTGGCCCCTCTGTTCCTTGTGTGGCTTTTCAAGACTTGAGAAACAAGTACATGGGACAAGAGGTAATGAAACTGGGTGTAGCAGGGTCCAGTCAGCAGCAGCTGGAAGTCTTCCTTCTTCCTCCTCATGTAGTACTGGAGGAAGAGAAGGACTGGGTGTTCTGGTTTCCCTGGGCTTGATGTCCCCTGTCCCCTTCCCTTCCAACCACATGCACAGGATGGGAGCAGGGCTCCTGGGAAGCATCCTCCAGGAGCAGCTGGGCAGGATGGCAAGACCTGCTGAAACAGGCAGGCAAAGGGCTTTTTGTGCTACAGTTCTGCCCATTAACCTGAATGAGAATACCAGCTATTTTTTTCTTAAATGTCAATTTGATCCTCTGACCTCAGAAAGGGCCTAATATGAGCACTCCAGCTCTGTTTCCAAGCATCCTCTTCCTGCTCCAAATGGCTTCCTTTCCCTGGCTAACCTCACATCATGTCCTCTCCAAGGAGGATGGGAAAAATGCATTATAATTTTGCCGTCTTGGCAAATGAGGAATCATGCCTGTGAAAACAAATACCCGTTAATTAGGACTGTGAAATGCTGATTGAATCACAGCTCTGATAATGGCAAGGGCAGTTTGCAAGCCTGCTTTATATCCCAAAGGGGAGAAAAGAAAAGAAATGAGAATTTTTCTTGTAGAAAGCCCTTTCAGCCACTCCTATCCATCTATTTAAAAGTTTTTCTGCCAACAGGTACTGCTCAGTTACTGCGTTGTTTCCATTTGAAGTACGAGGGGGAGACTGAAGTTATTGCCTAGGATAATTGTTAACAAATGCTGAATTCTCATTTGTGCCCATTACAGCAAGAATAACTTTTTTTCAGCATATGAATGGTCTCGGATTGACCCCCGTTGGGGAGTTTATGTTGCAGGATGGCCAGGAGAGAGATGAGGAAACTGTGGGGAGCCTGGCTGGGGTAAAGCCCCGCTCCCAGTGTGTCCACTTGGCTTCCTTCTCTGCCAAGGTGACTAGGGAAAAATTTAAAGGGGTTAAACAGAACAAAACACTGGATCCAAACTATATTTAAAAGCTTTTTTTTTTCCCTGAAGATGAGTTTTAGTAGTCTGTGCTATCAACAGCCCTTTGGTAAAGTCCACTCTCCCTTTCTGCCATCACCTCTCCCCTCTTATTCTCTCCAGTAAGCTACAAAACAAGTGACTCTGCTTGGTTTAGTAGTGGGCTGGGGTAACTCACCCCCCGCACCCATGTTGTCACCCTCTGTGTGTCCCGGGATAAGGGGTTGCACAGCTTTACCTGATGGATCCGGCCACAGCGGTGGTGGCAGATGGGGTGGCAAGTGGGGAGCTGGGATGGATGTGCCACGCGTGTCTGGGGGACTCTGAGAAAGGGGTGAGATGTGGGGAAACCTCGCCTGGAGGGGACAAGGCTCCGTGTCAGACACCTGCACCCCGCTTTCTGAAGGGGTGAGGTCCTGCTTTCCTCCTGCCTTGAACAGGCTGACTCAGCAGCTGGGGCCACAGGCACTGCAGCCATCCCGCCATCCCTCCATCCCCTCCGCCTTTCCCTCCCTGCTTCCTTTCTCATTGTTTGCGTTTTGGAGTTTCCTGCTGTCACTGCTCCTGCCCTAGGGGCATCTGATAAAGTGTCAGGCCTTTCTCGTGGTGCTTTTTTTTTTTTAAAAAGGGAGGGAAAATTGGACTGAGACTCCTTGTGTTTGTTCTGGGAGGGGCTCTGCTCAGTGTGAACATGCAAAATACTTGTTGTCATCACTTGGCCCGTCTTTCTTGGCGAGTGGAACTTTGAATTTCTGTAGTATCAGTGCAGACTTCTTCTCCAAATACTGAAAGCTTCAGGGCAAATGCAAGGGTGGTAACTGAGGAAGGACTGACCTGTGTGGTGGCTCCAGAAGGCGCATCATGAAGTATGAGGCAAAGTTATGGTTCAGGCTTTCCATGCTGATATATATCTTGTGGACCCCAGCTACGTGGGTGATTGATTCCTGACCCGTCCGTATTCCTAGGGTTGGGTAGGGAAAAAAAAAATCAAAATTAATTTTTTAATTTTAATATAATGTAAATAATTTTGGATGGCTTGAGTAGCTAATGAGTGCAAAATGCCTGCCAAGGCCAAGGAGAGAAGAACTGAGCAATGGCAGGAGGAGCTGGGGGATGTGGCCGTGGAGAGTCACCGTCGGGGGTCGGCACGTTGGTGGGGCAGCGCGAGGAGCCCTCGTGGCATGCCCGGCCTCGCTGTGAGCCTGCTGAGGGCAGCTGGAGTCTCTCCATCGATTTCAATGGGCTTTGGATCAAGCCCGTGGCATGCCGCTTGTTTATTTTGGAGGCCTTTTGAGGATAAAAGCACCCTTTCAAGGCTGCTCTTTTTCCTTCTCCTTTGGTTCGGTTGCTCCTTGTGCCCCGTTGCTTCATGCTGTTGGATGCACACCTACTTTCTGAACGGCCAGCAGCTCGTGTGCTCTGGAAAGCTTGCTTTAGTCCTGCTCGTAGCAACGTTTAGTACCCTGTATAAGCGATGTGGACTGTCCGTGGGGAAATGCCATGAGCTGCTTGACCTGTTTGCTTCTCCATGGTCAAACACTCAGCACCGAGGCTCACCTTGAAGAATTGCTTATGCCAGAGCTCACCTGGTCTAACAACAAAACATACTGATTTGCCTCCTTTTGAATTCTAGGTGGTTATTCCCCACTTATTTGCCCAGAGCTGGCAAATGCGCACTGTACAGGTACTTTGTTAGTAAAATGAGGCACTAATTGCTGTAGCAGGAGATGATACATTGTGAAATGATGGTTTTTTGCTTCCTAGCTTGAGAAGCACAGTTGCAGCAGACTTGCATTCTCAGAAAACATCACTCCATAGTACCTAGAGTGCTGGTAACTTATTATATAGATT
The DNA here is from genome assembly GCA_013401315.1 of Balaeniceps rex. NCBI lineage: Eukaryota > Metazoa > Chordata > Aves > Pelecaniformes > Balaenicipitidae > Balaeniceps > Balaeniceps rex. The sequence continues at coordinate 247,436 of VYZW01031663.1, forward strand.
TACAGTACCAATTTCTTTTTGCCTTTTCTATTTACCGGTGCTGTCTCTTTCTACTGCTTTGTGATTCTCCCTCTGCAAAAACTGGCTGGGAGGATGCCCTGCTCTGCCTGGAAAGGCTCTGAGCTGAACTCACCCGTGGCAGGTAGAACAAGACCTGTTTGATTTCAGGTTGTGCTGGATCAAGTCCGAAATAAAAATGGCATGAGGACTGTTCTCTTACTCAAGCACACCAGAGCTGTGGGGCTGGATGCTGGTGGTCTGGCCTGGGAGAGATGAGGCAAGTCCTGTGGCCGTGGGAGAGCATCAGCTGCCTGTGCCACGCTGCTGCCTTCATCCCTGCTGACCTCTGCCAGCCAGTGACGGTGGGGATGGGGCTTGGTTACTTTAAATATGGCTTTTGATGAAAAGCTTGTATTGGTGCTTTGGTGTGCCAAATACTGAACGGACACAGAAATGAATCCTGGTTTATGGCCTGAAACTGGGGGTACGGAGAAGAAGCACAAAGGCATCCAAGATGGTCTCTTTGTTCATGTTTAATAGGATGTAGTAATCTAAGCTCTGTCATTTGAGCATGTACGCAGGGAAGGACAAGTCCTTGGGTATACACCTTTCCTGGGGTTGGCATGACCCATAAAGTCTAATCAAGGGCAGAGCATTGCTCTGAGTCATGATTTTTCTGGAGGCTACAGCATCCTGGGTTACTCATCCTGACAGAATGAATGGACTGAGGATGTAATTAGACATAATATAATAGTTAGACATCATTTATTCTCACTCTTTAAAAGATTCTTGTCAGGAGACTGATAGGTTTGGGTTGTTATTTTTGTCTTCGTGGCCATATATATCATGCAAAATGCTGAAACTTTTACTATCTCATTTATGCTGCTTCTTACAGCGTTGTAGATCTCTGCCCAGTATTTAGGTTATGTAGTAATTCTACCCCATTTGCCATAGATTAACGAGGCTATAAAATAATCATGAAGCTGGGGCAGCCCTGGATTTTTCATGCTTCTCACGTATTTATATCTACCATGAAATACTTCATCCAAAAGTAATTACCTGACTTCTTCAGGCTCCCTTTAATACTCCCTGCGAACTCAAAATGATGGAGACGCTGCCCCATTTTTGGCTGCGACAGGAGCAGGGCAATGCCCGCATCCATCGTGGACCGGTGCCCCAGGGAAGCCGAGCAGGTTTGGTACCTGTCAGGGAGTGTGGTTCCTGTCCGAGTGACCAGTGGGCAGAGCTGGGGATGAAACCCTCCTGCTGGTGCCGGGGCTGTGGGAAGCGCAGGACAAACCGGTGGGGCTGGACGTGCCACCCTACCTGGCGCTCCAGCCCCTTGGTCCTCCAGACTTTGAATCTGCCGCTCCTCTGATAAGACCCTGAAGCATTTTGTGGCTCCAGTGGGGCGATGGATGGGAAGAGTGGCATCCATTACTAAAATGCAAACCGCAGAGGGGCGTGTGGCACTGGTCTGAGCTGCTGGGAAGCTGCTGAAGGACGTCTAGGTGGGAGGTGGAGGGGACTGTGCTGACCCACCTGAATATTTGGGCATGTGAGGTGTAAATTTTGTCAGAATGGTATGTCAGTGCACTCTATCATAATTTTCCCTTCAAAACTAGGATGCTAAAAGCATTTTGTGCACTCTGTTACTCCTCTGCCGGTTTGGGGGAGGTAGAGGTATGAGACTGCTGAGGCTGCAGGTGTAGAGGGAAAACGTGGTTTTGTCCCTTCCTATCACTTATTTTTGTGGCACATGACAGCCGTCTGTCCCTTTGCTCCGCAGGGTCTCAACCCTGCTTCCGCAGAGGCTCCTTGTCTCTCTTCAGGCTTGGGGACCATCTCCATGGGCTGGTTATTGGGAGGGGAGGCATGTGCACAGCCTGCATGCGAGAGCAACCTTCTACAGGGCTGGATATTAGGAAGGCAAAATCAGCAGGCTTGGAGAGAAATCACTCCTCCTGCCACAGTTTCCAAAGGCTGCCACGGCCTCTCCTCTGTCCCATCACTTCCCACAGGTTGTCCCTGCAAGCGCGGAGGTCGGGGGGGTGCCTCCCTCTCGCGAGGCTCGCGCAGTGTGAGTCATTTCCTCCAGCAGCACTGTCACTGCCCTGGTCGCAGTGCAGCTCTGGGTGAAGCCCTCTCCGGGAAAGGCGGTGGCGGTGGTAGTGGTGGTGGTGTTGCTTTCTCTGCAGCCCTAAGGATGCCCCAGGTTTCCACCCCGTGCTCGTTTGCTCTCTTGTTTCCTCCAGATGTGACTTGGGAGTAGCACCGAGTGCAGGATGATTTCCCATGTCACTGGTGGTGACTCTGCTCTCCTGATGAAGCTTTCCCTGAGAAGGAAGCCCTTCCCACCAAGCAGAGAAGAGGCGGATGGATCTCCAGGCTTCTGCCTCATCCTGCAGCATTGTCACATTAATCACATGGCTCTCCCAACACTGCGTTCCTGGGGCAGTCTCTCCCGGAGATCGGCAGGCAGCAGTGCTGGTGACTGGGTGGATGGCAACCTTCCTGCGGGTCCCCAGCCTGCTCAGCTTGCCATCACCTGTCCCGCTGAGAAAGGGCATAAAGATGCAGTTTGTCTGAAAGCATTCGCAGACTCCCTGTGCGTGACAGAAACAAATCCTCTTTCAGCTGGAAATCAAGTTTCTTCTCATGTTTTTTCATTCTTCTTTCCCCAGAAGTCTGGGGTGGTGTTTCCCCTTATGTATCTTCTCTGCACAAACTGACTTTACAGGGCTACAGACTTCTACTGATTTAGAAATAGGCGTGTATAAAAATTTAAATACAATTTGTATATAGGTATATGTTAAATAGTGATATGCATTGTAAGTCGTGCTCACTGCTGCCCAATTGCGCGTAGACCTCTTGAACTACATCCTCACCTCGTTATATGCGTATGGACATGTGAGGTTTGGCTGAAGTCAGTGGAGCTGTGCCAAATTATACTCCCGATGTACTGGAGGAGCTGGATTTGTGTTATAAAAACTGGGTGACGTGTTCTGATGGTGATAGTGTGGTAGTGAAAGATGATAAACCCTGACTTGTGAAACTGGAGCATATGCTACTTGTTTTGAACCTGACCTGATTTTGTAGTTCTGGGTAGAGCGGGTATGAAAGTTTGCTGTTTGAGGAATCAGACTGCAAGCTGTTTAATCATTTAAAAAGTTAAAAGGCAGTGGCACTTCATTTCTGATGTGAAGTGCTAATTAGTTTACTGTGGGATACAGACTGCAGGAAATTCATGTTTCTGGCACAGCGGCTGTTCATCTTTAAAAATGTGTTTATTTGTCAGGATGTTATGTTTATATCATTAGTGTAGAGCAATATACGTACAGCCCCAGCTCTCCGAGAAGACGGGAAAAGGCAGTGCCTCGCTTAGAAGTGTGTAAGGCTGCTGTTAAATGAGCTTAGAGGGTGTGCCTCATCCAGAGAGGAGAGCGCTGGGTACCAAAGCCTCCCTCTGCAGCTGTGGATCATTTTGGGTGTAGTTGTGGCTTTCAGCTACATCAGCCACTTGACTTTGGGGCAGTTGAGTGGGCAAAAGCTGGGAATCAAAATTCCTGGTGCAGCACCTGAGGTCGGGGGGTGTCCAAATACCTACATTGGATGCTGTTATTAGCCTTCAAGGAGGGTGGCATGGCCCTTTCATGAGGATGTGTTGTCTCTTCTCCCAAGTAGCTAGTAATAGGACGAGAGGAAACGGCCTCAAGTTGCGCCGGGGGAGGTTTAGATTAGATCTTAGGAAAAACTTCTTCACGGAGAGGGTTGTCAACTATTGGAACAGGCTGCCCAGGGAAGCGATCAAGTCCCCATCCCTGGAGGTATTTAAAAGACGGGTTGACAAGGTGCTTAGGGACATGGTTTAGTAGTGGACAGGTACGGTTGGACTTGATGATCTTAAAGGTCTTTTCCAACCAAATGATTCTATGATTTCATTTGCTTTCTAAATTAAGGTTTGGTAACGTGAATGGTGACAGATAAATCTTTGTGGAACTGTAGACTTATTTCTGAGAGGTCCTCAAAATTTGTGCTAATATAAAGGATTAAAGTAGGTTAGTTAGGAATATTTTGTGATTTTTTTTTTTTTCCCCCAATAATCTCAGAGAACCAAATTGGTTTGCAAACACCTTTTACCAGAAGTTGAATCTTGCTTCAAAAGCTCTTGATCAGGGCAGGTTGGATTACAGACTTATCCTATGCACCGGTGCTGCTTTTTAAGCATCTTGTGTACTGAGAGTTATAACATCAAAGAGAGGGTGCTCGATGACTGTATTTCACTTTATTAAGTTGGTAATTAAGGTCCAGAGTGTAGCAAAAACGATTTTTGAAAAGTCACTTCATCTTTATTTGGGGTTAATTGCATTAACGCTCACAGCTTGACGGGCTTGTTTCATGACAGGAATTTTAAAAGAAAAAACTGTTAGGGATATGCAGCTTCAGCATTGTCTGAGAAAGTCCTAATCTCCAAGTAATCCTGTTGTTCATGCTCATGGAAGCTCCTATAAATCAGCACCTTTGGGCATTTTTAAAATGTATTTTTAAAAGCAGTGTAATCATGTGCTGTTGGCTTGTAACTGGAGCAAAATGGGAAAATTTTGATGAAAATCTGCACATAGGTTTGTGCAGGAAGGAGAAACATGTCTGGGTGTAGCAGGACAAGGTGGGTTTGCAGCTGGTTTCTGGTGGGAATTCAGTGGACAATGTGGTACCACAGCCCTTTGGGTCCTAACATGGACCTCAACAATGCTTATCATTGCCCTGAGGCCATCCCAGGGTATCAGGGCTTCAGGGTTTGAACCCCTGGAGTCAAGGTAACAGCAGATATCAAAATAGTGATGTGTACCATGAAACAGAACTTTCCCATAACCTTGTAAGGGCTGTCTCGGTGTTTTTTTTGTTGTCGCTAAACTCTACGGCTTGCTCTACGGAATATTGTGAATATTGGTTGCAATCGTGTAGTCAATATGAGGACAAATTATGGATTAAAGTGTGTTTTAAAGCACTGGTTTAACATCTGCTAGCCCATATAATTAGGCATTTTGCGCATCTGCACAATAACTCGCCTTTTACTGTTGAAGGTTCGGAGACCAACAATGATCAAAGCTTTAATTTCATTACCTGCCACTAGGGACTTTGTGTGTGTGTCCTTTTTCCTGTATGTCTAATCAAAAGTCATATCTAGGGGCAATACTGCTTTGTAGATAAAAGGGAAGATTGATGCTCTTGTCCCGTGGTCTCACAGGTAGATGAATTCTCTATTCACGTGAAATTCATATGAGCTACTTTGAAAAGAAAAGCAGCAATTCAGCTAAGCCTCGTTCCATTCATTTTGGCACAGAAGATAACATGCAAGGAAGCCTGAGAATCCACTTGGGATCGTCTTTTCCTATTTTGTTGGCAGCAAACCTTTGTTCGCTTTTAATACTCATTATTCTGGAACTACGATCAATAATGTAAGGAAAAGCATGAATCTGCCACACATCAAGTTTTCTGTCATCTTTTTAAGTGACGTTCTCCTTGGATTCCTGTTGTGTAGGCTTATTCCTTACCAGAAATGAATGCCCTGTTGTTCGTATGACTGCACATCAAATAGACTTGCAGTAGCTGTCTCTCGTGTTCCCTTGAAAGTGGTACATACATCTACAAAGACCTTTCCTGAGTTACCTGTCTTCCCCCACCCCCTTCCTCATAGAGATCTGGATACGACAGCCTTTGGAAACCATCTGGGTATCCTACTAGCTCTTCCTTGCTGAATTTTCTGTGGTTTCTGTTCTGACTCTAAGGAGCCTGGATATTATTTAGGTACTTCAGATTAACCCACTTGCAATCAGGATCTGAAAGTGGAAGTCGATAAAAGACTAAGATTGATTTGAATGGGTAATTCATCAGCTGCATATTAAAACACCCAAATTATTCTAAATTGCATCTAGCTCTCTGCATCATAAACTTTCTTTGCTTGTTTTTGTTCTGCGGGTGTTCAACACTATGCCCCAGGTTAAAGGGACAGTGTCCCACGGTGTGATTCCTGCCTCATGTACTTGGGTCAACTGGGAAGGTGAAGTCCAGATGGCACTTGCTTCGTATTTCTTTTTATCACCTGCTTTGTCTGCACAAGGGATGACAAGGTGTGTGTGAAGCTTTTATTCGTGAGACCAGACTTGAAGTCCATGTACCCTAAGGGTGAGGAAAAGGTTCTTGCCTTGTTCTAGCCTACATGTGGAGCTATAACTTTACTATAAGCGCATAAAGCCTGCACAAGGTAATGGAAATATTGATGGGTAAAGCGGTTGGGAGCCCTGAGGAGGGAGGGCCTGAGTACGTATGGCTCTGCCTTCTGAGATGGAGCTATCTGAGGCCATTGCTCAGGCACACAGTCACTTGTGAAGCATAAAGAGTAACTGCAAAACTTGGGAGTTCTTATTTAAAGATACCATGGATCACAGACCAACTTAAAAAAAAAAAATCCCTTGTGCTGGGTTAAAGATGAGGATTTTCTCCTTTAATTTTTCCACTCTAATTAGGTGATAAGGAAAACAAAAAGGCACTGAAGACAGCAGGCACAGCAGAAGCATTTATACTTTTCATAGTGGGTTGGTTGGATTTTCCTGGCTCAGGACAGGGCTGTTCCCTGTGCTGTTTCTTTAACTACAAAGCTCCTTTTCTTTTCTTTTTTGAAATGGAACTTTGAAAATTAGATTTTCTTTTTTCGTCTCTGTGTTTAAATTTGGATGTGACTTGACCACAACACAGATGCCATTGGAGATTTTCCTGGCTGGTTCCTCTCTGAAGCAGTGTTATCTGAGGGAATGGCAATTAGCTGCTGCCAAGCCTGGTGCTGGCTTAGGTTATTGGAATAACTCTCTGTAGATATTCGTCACTGCTCTCTCCTGGTGGAAAACTGAAACTTTTCCATTTTGTACATTTGTGTTGATGCTAAAGTTCCCTAAACACGGAACAGTGATGATGGGCAACATCAGAGGAGGAAGACTTGTGGCCACAAGCCCTAAGACAGCATTCAAAGGAGCGATAAAACTCTTGGGGTGGACATATGGATGCTGGATTTCAATCGTAGAGCCCGAGTCTTTACTTGCCTCTTGTTATAACAAGCCGTATCTCTCTCTGCACACTGGCTCACTTTGCAACAGCTTCTAATAACGTTTGAAATATAGTTGTTGTTTTCCCCATGTGAAAGCAAGGCTCGGCAAGATTTAAACTCCCTGGCAGCAGCATAGCCAATAGACAGCAGCACCAAGAGGAGCAGTCACTCTTACTTCGTTATGCGTAAGGAAAAAGTATGATGCTTGGGAGACACACAGGTCCAAAGCCTGCCTAAAACGGGCGGTCATCTGTCTACAGAACTACATCACCCCCAGCTACAACACGGGAGCTGATGGTGCATGAGCGTAGGCTCTTGCAATACAAGGAAGGTTGATTAATACGGAATTAAATAAGTTTTGTGAACACTTGCACTGTGCTACGAGCATGCAGGGTGTCTTCCCCCCATGAAGAGCATTTGGGACAGCACTGCTGTATCTCTGGCGTAGAGGCTGTTTGCAGACAGCGCCCTTGGGGAAGTGGTACCAGCAACACAGTGGGATTTAGCTCTCCCATGCAGCCTTTATGCAAGCTGTTCCTGCCTCCTGTTCCCTCCTTTCATTGCACAAAAGAGACTACTTTTACAGAGAGGTTGCTCTTGCTGGTGGTTTTAGCCAAAAATCTGCTCTTTGAGGAGTTTCTTCAGCAAGGTGCTGACGGTGGCATGTGGGGCCCCCCACAGCTTCTGTCCCAAAAAGCTTAAGAAATGTCAAATCCTCTGAGGGGTCTTAAAGGATTAATTGCCCTTTGACTTCCACCCTCTCTTAGCTTTTAATAGGAAAGAGCTCACAAATGAAAGGTGCAGCTTGCTGGCATTAACAGTTTGAGCCCCAGAAGGGCGAGGGTGCTGCTTAATTTTACACCGCTGATCGAGGCAAGGCTGGATTCTCTCGTGGGCTATTATTTCAGTGTTTATTTGCTGTGGGCTGTTTGTGAAGAGCTCGGCTCGCATAAGCGGCTTTGTTTTTCGTCATGTGGCAAGTGCTGCGTTAATGGAGTTCTGTTAGTTTAAGAGTAGAGCAAAATTGTCTCTTTAGCAGGTGTTGAGTGTTTAATTGGTACGATGCAGCAACCAAGCGGGAGGCGTGGAGCAGGGAGATGGCTTTGCGCTGTGGGCATCTGCCATGATCTGAACTGGAAGAGAAGTTAGTGCATCTATTTCTGCAGGCGTATTCCGATCCTTTTTTTTTAACTCCATTCTCTGGTTCCCGAAAGTGCTTTTTAAAATAGGATTTCTAGTATATAATTTGAGCACGGGATCAGCCGAGAGAAAACGATGACAGCTTTGTTCCCTGTATTGCAGATAATGAGGTGTTGGAGGCAGATAGCGCTGGGTGTTCGGCGGGAGCTGTGTGCGAAGCGCCTGCCCGGCTTACGGAATTGTGGCGGGGATTAACGCTGGCGAGCGGTTTCCTTCTTTTCCCGCAGCATCTAAATGGGGTTGTTGTCGGGGCATATGGCAAAAGGGTTAAAATTTAATTAGAAAACATAGTGGTAGCTACTGGAGCTTAACAGAGATTTATATAAGCTGCTAAGAAGGGACAAGGCTGCTGTGTGAGCTGCTGGTAGGGCTGAGCTACTGCAGCCGCTGGCTCGGCTTCAGGCGCCGCTGGCCGGGGCATGCCTGGGAATCTGCCCAGGAAGCGCCGTGAAAGAGGAGTTTGTTTTAAGGCTTGACCCTGGCTCTGTGCAACACCCCTGGCCTCCACCCGCCCTATAAAGCCGGGCTGCCATCGTGCCAGGCGTTTGAACGAGGGAGCGAGAGCCAGCGGGAGCCAGCCGGGACGGGGATTCTGTTTTGCCGGCGGAGCAGCTCATGGCTTCGGTGTTCATGTGCGGGGTGGAGGATCTGCTGTTCAGCGGGAGCCGCTTCGTTTGGACGGTGACGGTGGCGGCGCTGAGGAGGTGGTATGCTGCCCGGCTGCGGGCTTGCCGGCAAGCCCTGCGAGCATGGTGTGGTCTCCGGGACGTCTACCAGGTAAAAACCCCCTGGTAATCACTCCAAGTTTTATTAAAGCATCGTGGCACCCGACGGACACGTGCTCGCTCGCCTGCCTGGTTCCTCAGTGCGCACACCCCAGGTGAGGCGGCTGGGACGGGGTGAGGCGAAGAGCATCGTGCTGGAGCCGTGGCTCGGGCAGCCCCGGTGTGAAGACACCCGGCAGGTTTCTAATCTGAGAGTCTGCGCTGATGTCCAGTATTGCTTTCAGACAGCCAGTGCTGTATGTCTGCCTTAAATTCAGGGTTTGGGGAGATATTTTTCTATATGAAATGTGTTTTATCAGCCAGTTTATCTAAAACTGTTTTGGCAGCCGACGGCCCCCTGTATCGCAGCCCCTGGGGAGCCCCGCGCTGCTGTCACCATCCTCACGCTCGGGATCTGGGAGACGTAGCTCAGCTCTCAGCCTGCGCTGCCGTCAGGCACTCGGAGCACGATGCTGCCATGGGAGAGTGGCTGTAGTTTTTCCTGCTGTTTGTGTCTGTGTTGCTGAATAGTGGCAGGCAGGCTGTAATGTGATACACTTTGCATTGCAAAGGGACTGCTATTTGGGGGGACTGCAACAAGTCCTGAAACAACTATTGGGAGGCTCCCCTTCCTGCAGACAAAAAATACAGCACTGTGCTTGCAGTTACTGTGGTATCCAGCTGCAGTTAGGGTGGTGTCGCTCTTTTTGGAGTCTGTTTTTGCTGGCAGTTACTTATTTTTGTGTGTCTGTATTTATTTTTGTCTCACGTAAACCTGAGGTGTGTGCCTGGTCACAGTGTCAAGTGTGCCTGTTTGCTAGATTATGTTGAATATTTCAAAGCTGCTTCTCCTGTCTCCCTGGTGTTTTGCAATACAGGGAACTACACAGCTCGTAGCAAACTGCTCTCCAGAACCATGAGGATGTAACTTGCATGGGAAAGTCGTGCTAAAAGGACATCTGTGCCTATTTAATCCCAAATGCTATTTAGCTTTAAGGTATGCCCAGGAGTGGGGGAACGGCTTTACAGTGATAAAAGTGCTTCCAAGTGCTCAAATGCATCTTGGCATCTTGTACAGGTGATGGATGTAAACACTTGGTGATGTATGTGACACGTGTGCCACTTGAGGAATAGGGACTGTGTGTAGTTGGGGAATGCAGGAGTACGGGCATCACTGCTCCCCATCTGCCCACCGTTACTGACCTGAAGAAATGTGGGATGCAGCTCTGGCTCCCTTCTTTCTCTATAAATAAAATCCAGCTACACCTGTACTGTGTGGGTGTTATTTTTGGAGCCCAGACTGCCTTTGCTTCCTGCTGCATCCCCATGGAGGCAAACCCCATCCTTCCAGGGCTGGGATACTGGCTCAGTAAGGACCAGCTCTGACAACAGCTGTATTCAGCCTGTTCAGCTGTGATTCTCTGATGGTTGGCTCGAAGTGAAAAGAGATTTTTTTTTTTCCAAAACAAAGCGTGACTGTACCTCTTTCCAAACTTACTGTCTCCTAGTGGCTGTTGGTGGATTAATCTGTTGTCTTTATGAAAAGCATCAGTGACTTGTGCCTGTGTCCTAAAGTGGGGATGTGAAAATAGGTAAAATGAGGAGATGGGTCTTTGCATCGTCCTTCCAGGCGGCCTGTGAGCTGGGGGGGTGGATGGGGAGTGCCCCTTCCCTGCTCCCCTCTGCCTGCGGCTTGTCACAGCCACGAGGAGAGCACAGCCAGGCTGCTGGGGACATGCAGTGACCTGTTGCCCTGTATTCACTGCACTGAGGGTCAGACTGTGCCTTATCATCCCTGTGAGATGAAACTGGGCAGAAACCAGGTGACTCTCACATTTTAATGTCAGGAATTTCCTAGTGGTAATTTAGGGTGTATTAAAGAGAGAGGGCTGAAAGAATGCCCTGGAGCTCTTCCTTGGGTTGTGTAACACGTTGCTTTTTGTGCTGAGGTCTTGGCTCTTTGCTGTGAAAACCACTGGCTGAGTATCCCGGCTGAGTAGTGGGTGCAGGACTGAGCACACAGCATTAAATGTCACTGGCCTGTTTGGATGTCGGAGCCCTGTCAGAGGTTGAATCAAATATTATTTTTCTTTTCCTTCCCACCAGGGATGCTATTTGTCTTAACTTTATGCTAGAATAAGTCCTGTAGCTAGTGCAGCCCCACGAAAGCGCACTTTTGCCTTGTGTTCTTACTCATGTTGGCATGTGGACAGGTGCTTAACAAAGTCCTGTCCCACCTTGCCTTCATCAAGAATGTTCATATTTCTGTAACTCCTTCACATTCATATTCCAGGTGTGAAAAATACCACGGGTTGTATATAAAGGCTCTTTTGACTAAACTTACGCTTTTGCCCTCTCCGAGGACTCCCTGGGCTGTGCACAGTGTGACAAACCCAGCAACAAGTCAGAACTTCGTCACTGAGCTACGTGCAAGGGACATGCAGGGAAGGGTGAGGTGACAGGCGCTTGCATGGCTGGTTGGCCCTGGAGGCTTCGGTTCGCTCTGATCCATTTTTGGGGTTCATGTTGTTTTGTGGGTCAGTGGCTATTTTTGGGTGAGTTGGACACCGCTAGCAGGTCTCTTTAATCATCAGTACATTATTGTGGTGAAAGGAAAGCCAGAAGGATTTCTTCTCCCTGGGCTAAGTTTGTTATTGTGGCGGTAGGGTTTTTTGGTCTGTCTTTTTTTTTAAATAGAAAATGCTTGCTAGCCTCATGAGAGACCTGAGCTTGAATCCCAGCACAGAGAAGCCACTAACGCCTTCATGCTTCCGTGCAGGGCTCTCACCCATGTCTTTTGAAGCTGGCAGGTGCAGAGGTTGTCACGCGGGCAGAACTGTCTGGCCAGGGGAGGCCAAAATCCTCTCTGCCAGCATAAAGCCTTTACCTGCCTTAGCAGCTTTAAGTAGAGGGGGAAAAAAAAAACAACCCAAGAACAAACCAGCCTTTGTCAGTTATCTTCTCTTTAGCCTTCTTGTTTCTAGCACGTGTGTGTAGGAAACACCTTCGAAAGTCTTAGCGGTACTGTTATTGGTGCAGGGACTTCAGCCCCAGCCCAGCAAGCCAAGCTCAGGCGCTTTCCCAAACTGGTCTCTGCTCCAAGGTGCTTGCCATCATCTGTCTTCATCTGCCAAAGGAGAAGGGATGTCCTATTTGCCCAGAGCCTATTCATCTGGAGGAGTTTGTGAGCCAAAGTGCTGATGGGGTGTCCCCTTTCAGTCTGAAATAACCTCTGAAGCCGTGTGAGGGGAGGAGGGCTGTACAGTGTGTGCATTTATCTGTGAGCGCTGGGATTGTATGCCAGGGAACATTGTCTTGTCCGTGGCAGAGAGCATCTGAAAGCCTGTCCTGGAAAAACCAGAGACTTGCAGAGACAGCTGATGGAAGAGCTGGCACAGGTCATTAACTGCAGCAAGTCAATACGGGCTACTGGGGCTTGGAAAAAATCCTAGGTGAGAATTTGGCACAGAAGCTTTCACCCAAGGGTACCCACTTCCTACGAGGGGAAGGAGCAAGGGCTGTATCATGTTGCAGAGGTCTGGCACATAGCACTCTGGCCTGCCAGCCGGGCTTTGGGGGTCTTCCCAGAGGCCCCCGCGATGCCCACAATGGGACAGCGTGGCACTCTGGGTGTCCTGATACTACTTCCAGAAATAAAGCTTTTGGCAGGGCTCTCCGCATGCTGGTTTTATAGGCCACCTGTCTTACATTTAATTATAGAGCAGTAAAACAAAGTGAAATTTTTATATAAATGAGGTTAATAAGCAGAGGCAAAGCCAAAAACTTTCAGGATCAACATCTACCTTGTGTTACCACTGGCCTGACTTTCACTGGTATGTCAACACCACCATGTTCTGGTGCACATCTTCCCCTGAGATACAAATATCAATTTTTTCCTACAAATCCCATGGCACAGTCATTCCTCATTGGCCCCTGTGCTTTAAGCATGAAAGAAACATTGCATCAAAGTCTATTTGATAGTGCAACTAATCTTATAAATTAAAAACCGGTCAAGTGAATGCTTTAGTTTCAGGGTTAAAATGCATGTTAGTCTGCTCGATGCAAAGTGGAAAAGAGAAACCAGGCAAACTGTCCCCAAACTCCGTGCAGAATACGATGACACATTGTGATTAATACCTGCTAGACAAGAAACCGGGTATGGGAGTATGTCTGTGATGTCCACTTACGCTGGTAATTTGGCTAACAATCTCTGGTGTAACAGTGTAAATTGAATTCATGTGGCTTTTTGGACAAAGTGCTTTTTAACCTCTGAAAGGTCATTTCCTTTGTGTTGAAGCAGAAAAAAAAATTTGCTGATGAAGCACAACAAATAAGCTTTGTACATGTGTCCATCCCATACGTAGCTGGGGTGGAGGAGCGAGAAGAGGAAGCGGTTGACTTCTGTTTCCTATGGTGCTAACGTAGTTGGTTTGGATAGTGAGGACCATGTTTCCTCTGCTACCTCACCTTAACTTTTAATTAAAAAAAAAATGCTGACAACAAATTGAGATGCCTTTTTTTTCCCATTCTCATTTCACAATGAAAAGCGGTGCTGGAGCGGTGAGGGTGAGCACAAAGCGGGAGCGCTGTGTTGTCAGAGCTTTCCTTCCTCCGCACCAGACAGACCCCGGGAGCGATGCTCAGAGGAGGCATCTGAGGTGTCCTTATGGGTCAGGGCTTTCCAAAGGGAGCTTGAAGACCTTTTTAGAGGATGCTGAATATGTGCCCCTTCAAAGATTTAAACTTGGGCACTGGGGATTACCAGTTGCTCTGGAAAAGCTTTGCTCTGACTGCTTTCATCCAGCTGTTTTTCTTTTTGAAGGGGTCTGATCTAATGCTCTGACACTGCTCATACATCACCTGCAGAGCTTTGGCTCTGCTTGAAACCCCCGTCATGTCTGAACACAGCACGTGGAGGCTTCCCCACGGATGGGGCTTTGGGGGAGCCTCTTGCAGAGCTGAGAACAGGACCGGCTCCAGGCACTGCCTCCCAACAGCTTAGAGTTAAACTTGGCTTTACACACTTCCAACAGCAGCTTTCCAAAGCTCTCTGCCAGACATATTTCCACTTGAGCTCATGATACAGCGTTTTCTGTTTGAGAGAGTTTATTCAAACAAAAATACGATTTTTTTTTGTACCCCTCCTCCCTAACAGACAAACTTCACAACCAGACTGTGAACTTCATCTCATTTCCTTCAGGGTGTCACGGTGCCAGTTTCAAACAGTGCCTTCTATTCACTACCCGCTTTGGCCTGTATAAATATTTTTTTTTCGATCTGATGCAGTTCATGAAATATGTTAGTTTTCAAATGTCACTGGCGCCGTTTTTCAGAACCAGGCTTCTGCATAAAGGTATCGCTGCGTGAACTTCCCTGGATAAATCTCCGTTTCGCTCTTGTGCAGTGAGGCTGGCCAGCTTGCTCTGACTGGACAAGAGGCTTCTGAAAAGGCAAATTAAGTGTTTCAGGCACATGCTGGTTCTTCCATACTTCATTTTTCGTCCTTCTGAGTGTTTAGCGTTCTGTCGCTCATTTTGCTAGTGCTGTCACTGCAGTTCTTTGCAATCTTGGATGGACTGTCCATGTGCTTAAAATAACACTGCGCTATCTTTGTCTCCTCATTTTCTAAAAATCAGGCCACCCTTGTACAGTCTGCATTGCTCTTAAAACCTCCGAGTCATAATTAGCGATTAGTGATTCTACTAATCTTCTGTACAGATGGAGACCAGTCATTCTGAGAGACTGCAAAGAGGATAAAGCTATCAGCGCTGGAATATATTAGCTTAAATACCCTCCCACACACAAATACACATGGACGCTTTTCCCCGCTAATTGGTCTGCCATTCATTTAAACATGCATCAACTCATGTTGGGGAAGGAGAGGTGGGGAGGATAAGGGTCATCAAAATGCTGAGAGTAGCCTGAATGTGCTGCTGTTTAGCCACTAAAAGCCATCATTTGACTATCCAAGCAACATTAGATTTAAGACTGTGATGTTTCCATGGTTGGTTTTCCAGCTGATGCAGAATAGGTGCTGTCCCGGTGATGGGTGCCCCAGTGTTCATCTTCCTGCTCGCCATCGGGTGCAAACGTGTGGTGCCAGCAGAGCTGGGAGTGGTGATGGAGAAGTTACTGCGTACAGCACTTACGCCGCGTGGCCACTGCTAATTATGTGCTGTTTTCTGAGCACCCTGGTTTTACCTTTCGTTGGGTCAGTGGTTTCGAGGTGGGGTGATGTGGGCTGGCCAGAGGGTGTGTGGTGTGGAGAAGGACATGCTTGTTGGCATCTCGTGCAGGCAGGTTGCTGGCTTGCGTATGGGAGAGGAAGGTAAAGGACTGGAAGATGGGAGTGAAGAAGCTGGAAGAGCAGGAGAGGGCAGCGCAAGAATTACATAGCATGAAAAGTACAGGCTGTGCAAGCAAGGAAGGAGAGGGGAGAGACCAGGGAATAAAAAAACTATCATTCTGACCCCATTCATGTGTATGTCAAAACCCCCAATACTCCAAACTAAGTGCAAACTTGCAAGAAATTGTGGGAAAACAAGCAGGTAGGAAAAAAAAGCATCGGGAGTGCAATAGGAGAGGAAAACTGAGGTTGTAGATAGACAGGAAAAAAAGAGGGGTACAATGTCTCCAGAAAGGTGGCTGCCCGAGGCAAAGAGGTCCCCGTCATGCTGAGTGTAGAGTTGTTTGGCTGACGCTGGACTGGACATGTCTGGTTGCCACAGTTGTTTTGGGAGAGCAAGTATGTTGGTGTAGATGAAGCCCATTGGGAATCTGGTTGGGCAGGTGCACTAAGCAGGCGTGCACGTCCGTGTTCCCTAAGCTGTAGCGAAAGTGGGAGTAATTCCTCTCTCGCATCGAGCACGTCGCATCTGCTCACCTCCTTCAGAGAGGCTGGGGTGCGCTGCGTTCGCTGTAGGGTTACGAACCCTTTGGCGAGGAGTCGTGGTGCTGCCATCCCTGAACCCCAGCTCGGAGCTCTTCTGGTGGCCTCTGAATTGCGGAGACTTTTCCCCTGCTCAACTCGTGCTGCTCTAACAGCTTCCCACTGCTGGAACACCTTACGGGCATGCTGTATTTCTCTTAAACTCTAATTTTTCCTCTCGTTCAGAAAAATTATGTGTGCCCAGAGCAGACCTAAATTACACAGCCCAGATCTGTATTTGTTTGGAAGCCCTGGATCCCCTGAGGAGCTGTGCTCTTCCCCTTCTCCAGCTATTCCTGTCCCTGTGGTTATCCCAGCAGGGCAGGAGTTGGCACCACCCAGGTAACCTTCACGTCATTTCCCTAAGGAAAAATGACTCACTGTCTATTTTCTGTCTTATTTTGGGGCTTTGGAGTCTGTGTTTTGGAGACAAACACAAGTTTCTTACTCTGAAATACTCTCCCAAAACCGTCTCGGCTGCCACCCCTTAGGTCACTGGTGCAGTCTGGACCAGCTGGCTGGACCTGACCTGGCATCCTTCTGCCTGATGTGGGGCCAGCTCATGTTTTTTTCATGAAACCTGTGACATTGAGCATTGTGTGGAGAGCTTTTGTAGTCTCATGACTATGAGAATATTAGCTTTTACAAAGTAACTTTGGGGGCAGGGGGGAATGTCTCTGTCTGTAGCTTTTTAAAAGGTGGATATTTGATCAAAGCTGGTTCCTCTGCATTAAACAAGGAGGGCAAGACACCTCTGGCACCTCATCACGTCCTGGGTGTCTGGGGTAGCCGGGGTGAGTTGCCTTCTGGAGGTGTCTGGATTGCTGGTGATTTATGGAGGCAGCCCCAGCGCCTGGCCCGGGCGAGGGGAGCAGGGCTGATTCACGCTGTTTGGTCGTGTGGACCAGGCAGCCCTGCTTCCCTTCCCAGCAGTGTCAGCAAGGCTCTGGCTTTATGCTGCAGCTTAATGGAGCCTCAGATGCTTGGTACACGGAGCCTCCTGTTTGGGGGAGTTTAGGAGGACCAAGAGGGCTCAGTACCTCTAAGAAGTGGGAGCTGCATGTCTCTGAGTGGGTGTTGCTTTCAAAAGTTTGACCCTGAGGTTCTTGTTTCCCATTCTGATAAAAGCAAGCTAGCTTGTTCCAGGCATTGAACTTAACTTTTCTATTAAAATAGATCCATGAATTATAAAAAATGGGGTGGAAAAGTCTTCATAGTTTGTCCTCTCTCTGCATAGTCACTGTTCAGTTGTAGGGAGCATAAATAACCGAAGGAGAGCATTCAGCTAAAGGGAAGAGGTTGTTCTTGCTCCCAGGTGAGGTTGTCTTGGTGTGTCTCCAGAGCTCCTACCTGCTCTGGTAGCGTTTCGTGATGTTCTTCCAGCCCATGCTGGATGCTGTGGTCCTGGCCTGTGCTGTTCCCTGGGCATCAGTCTTCCTACCATAATTTATGCAGCCAGAGGATGTGAGTCAGTGGTGTGATTTAAAAGCTTGGGTACCCATGCTCATGTCGCATAAAAGGAAATTAGTAATGCTGAGCTGTGTTTGGGAAGGAGGAACAGGCTTGTATTTTAGATTTTGTAGTAACTGCATGTGTAAATTTGAGTCCTTGTGCCTCTTGTGTACCTGCCTGGAGGTCAGGTTGGAGCTCTGGAGGTTACAGCCTCCTGGATTTGGGTGCACAGTTCTCTGGTTTTCTGTTCTGTTTTTTTCTGTTTTCAGTGAAAACAGTGTTACATAGTAGTCTGACACTTCTTTCGGAGGAGAGCTCGGCTTTTGTGCCTTTGTGTGATACCTGTGCTTTGCCTGACACAGTTAGCGTCGCTGTGTCAAAGCCCAGAGATATGTGAAGCCTTCTGGGTTGATGCGCCAGAAGGGAAGAAATTGGGCAGATTAAGTATAATCTGGTGTTTTGCACACAGAAAACAATCCTGCAAAGGGAGCAGTGGAACAGCAGGTAGATGATTTACTCCTGCACGTCTACCAGCAACAAACTGCGCTCCTGGAGACCAACCCTGACCCCAGAACAAATTCAGATTGATGGCCAAGGGTATAAACTCTGTCTGCGCTCCCGGTTCCCTCCCCAACGTGCAGTAGCCCGCATTGGGGGCAGCGTGGACCAAAGCGTGCTTTGGAAAGGAACTGGGGAAATCCAGTGAAACGCCGTACCCGGGGGTACCTGTCACAGCAAGGACTGTGGAGATGAGTTGTGAAATGAGGGCAGGCGTGCTGAGAAGACAAGCTCTGGTTATCTTTGTTTACCCATATGGGTCCTGCGCTTGGGCCACAACAACCCCATGCAACGCTACAGGCTTGGGGGTGAGTGGCTGGAAAGCTGCTTGGCAGAGAGGGATCTGGGGGTGTTGGTCGACAGCCGACTGAACATGAGCCAGCAGTGTGCCCAGGTGGCCAAGAAGGCCAACGGCATCCTGGCTTGTATCAGGAATAGTGTGGCCAGCAGGACCAGGGCAGTCATCCTTCCCCTGTACTGGGCACTGGTGAGGCCGCACCTCGAGTGCTGGGTTCAGTTTTGGGCCCCTCACTACAAGAAGGACATGGAGGTGCTGGAGCGTGTCCGGAGAAGGGCAACGAAGCTGGGGAAGGGTCTGGAGCACAAGTCTTGTGAGGAGCGGCTGAGGGACCTGGGGTTGTTTAGCCTGGAGAAGAGGAGGCTGAGGGGAGACCTCATCGCCCTCTACAACTGCCTGAAAGGAGGTTGTAGCGAGGTGGGTGTTGGTCTCTTCTCCCAAGTAACAAGCGATAGGACGAGAGGAAATGGACTCAAGTTGTGCCAGGGGAGGTTTAGATTGGATATTAGGAAAAACTTCTTCATGGAAAGGGCTGTCAAGCATTGGAACAGGCTGCCCAGGGAAGTGATGGAGTCCCCATCCCTGGAGGTGTTTAAAAGCCGGGCAGACGAGGTGCTTAGGGACATGGCTTAGTAGTGGACAGGTACGGTTGGACTCGATCTTAAAGGTCTTTTCCAACCAAATGATTCTGTGATCCTATTCTATGATATACTTTCAGATCGGCAGACGAGCCTCCCTGCTGCCGCGGGGCTAAGCCCCTGCTCCCAGGGGTCAAAAGTGGAGGCAGCTTGAAGTTTTACTACTGTGCCAAGTTTTAGCATAAAGGTCCCTTCTGTCCCCTGGGTGAGGATGTGCGGGGAGGAAGAGCCAGAGGGGCGATGGCAGCTCCCAACAAGCACAGAGCTGTTGACGTGGGGGTCCTCGGCCGGCTGCTGTGGCGCAGCAGGGCTGGCACCTTGTGCTATGCCTTCAGTCAGTAACTGCTGGTTTTTTTTTTTACTTGGTTTTGTTGCATAATAAAGGGGTTAATGTTACAAAGGGGGAAAAAAAATAATTGTAACGCTTTCCCAGCTCGCCTGCATTTTTAACAATCACGTTTCAACCTCTTGTGTCCCCTGACTCACGCTGGAAGGGCTTTTGTTTCTGAATCTGTAATCAAAGCAACAAATGCGAAGGTCACTTCCTTGAGATTATATGGCAACGGAAGAAGTCCGGGATCGTGTCTCCCTTCTTTCCTAGCTTGAACGTACAGAAAACACGAAGGCTTAGTACATGAACGCTGTTGAGTACTTCTTGGGGTTTCTTCAGGAGGGCGTGTGGCTTGGAGGTAAGAGGCTGTATTTTAATTTCTGACGCTTAGCAGCAACTGATAACGCTGTTTAGTGCTCTTACATTGTGCCCCAACTTAAACATCACGCAGACCTCGGAGATGTGAGTGCAGGAGGGCAGGCAGCCAGAAAGTAGCATGGAACAAAGTGAGTTTGCTTTGGGGTGCTTCGGTAGTGCAGGCTGAAACCTTTTTGCTTGCTTTCTTCTTTGCCCTGAAAGATCAGTCCATAAAAATTTCTTTGCATCTTTTTGCGCCCCGGTGCAGAGATAAGGGGCTGTTTGTTTACTCCCAGCATTTACAGCTGCTTTTTCCTGCCTTTGTAAGTGCTGCCTTGGCTGCTTTAGGAAAGTGCTAAATCCAAGCTTGATTCTGGTAACTTTGCTGCAGCTGGAGAGCAGCTCTGAAATTTCTGTTCATAGAGAAAACCCATTTTCAGAGATTACCCTTATAGGCTGCTCTGAGATATGATTTAAACTGAACAAAGCACAGATTCATAAGTCCTGAGAAAAGGCGGTTGGTGCCTGGTACAGTAGCTCCTTTCAGCATGTAACTATTAAATGTCTCATCAGTAAGGTCCCCACCCCTCTTGCCCAAAGGAAAAAAAAAAACCTCATGAAGAGGCTGGCACTGGAGATGCAGCAGTGCACATGGAGCTCGTTAACGGCTTTTGAGAAAGAGCCTTTGATCCGAAGCTCTTGTTTTGCTTTAAGAGTGGAGTGGGGAGCAGTCCAAATCTGTCAACCCCCCTGAGTGCCTGGCAAGGTGCTGGCGGTTGGGCGTGCTGGCTCCTCGCCGCAGAAACGCCGCTCAGCGCCCGTTGCAGCCAATACCCACTATTCTGACTCTTCCAAAGAGCTTTGGATTTCAGGCTTTGCTTGTTTTATTTGATTGCTCTAACTCTTCAAAAAATGCAAAGAGGTTAAAGGCAATTCAGACGGACTTGTGATATAGCCCTTTTTTAAAAAATTATTTTTCATCACCTGCTTACCTAATGTCTGTTCAAGGCTGGTGTCTGGGTTTCCCAAGGGGCTGCTGCCAAGCATGAGAGCGGCTGGAAAAGTCCAGGGGCAGCATGGGGACAGGATGGGGGATGAGCTGAGTGCAAGGACCCTGATGGGCAGGGGGGGAAGAGATGCAAGATGCCCTCGGAGGACGTGGTGCTGCCTGGAGAGGATGGCAGATATTTGGTCAAGGCTTGCTCTGCCTATGTCTCCTGCCTCAGGTGCCTTCCCAGGGGTGAGCAGGGAGGTGGTGGAGAAGCAAGAAGTGCAATGGAGGGGACAGAGGAGCAGCCTGAGAGAAGCCATCAAAGAGATGGGGGAGAGCTTTAGGGCTGGGGAGAGGCAAAGAGGCACCAAGGGCAGGGTGTGGCTCTCTGGGATGGGAAAACCCCTTGCTAGTGGGATTTTTTTAGTCTTCTGTAACTATTTCTCTAACAGGCAAAGCTGAGTTGCTCTTTTGAGCGACTCAGGGATGGCTTCTGGGGTGGGGTAAAGCACAGGAGAACTTACCAGAAGCTCTGCACAGGATATCTCCTGAGATTCGTGTTGTAGAGACTTAAGCAAAGAAGCAGGAGCTTAACTGATTTGCCTCCAACCCCCTGGTTGAGGAGCAAAGGTCAGAACAGGTCGCAGGAGGGCAGGCATCCTGCCCCACGGTGGGTACCACTTGCTCAAGGGCAGAGGATGCGAGGGTGCTGCTGCCTCCACGCAGTGCCCTTTCTGGGGCTGACACCACATTTGCTCCATTGGTTAGTGTCAGGAAAGCTCTCTGATCCCACAGGATCTTTTTTTTTTCTCCCCTGAGTTCCCAGTAGATTGCACTGGAACAAAACATCACCATGGGCTCGTGTGCGGTAATGACCCAACTGCAGTGCCTCAGTGCTGTCGGTGATAAGCATGTCTCCACCAGACACTAATTTATTAGCTGTGTTCTGCCAAGGAAAGCAGATGTTGGATGAAGTATTTAATTGACTTGATATTTGTGGCAGATTTGCACTGATTGTTTCCTATTAATTTTCCTGATTTTTTTAGGATTAGCTGTAGAGTTGCCTGTCTGTTCTTTTCTTGCTGTTATTTTAAATACTTTGCAAAGTGGCAGGAATGGTAACATCAACACCTGTGGAATGACATGACCTGTTTGAGAAACACTTCGGGTTTGAGTATGAGACGCCTTTATTTAATATAAGGAGAATACTGATGCAACAAGGGGGCTGTTCCTTCAAGAAGATGAAGCCCTCTGGCAGAGGGACTCAGCATCTACTGATAACACTGCCAGCAAGATCCCGTGGCCTTTGGCAGTGTCAGGAGAGGTTAGATGCTGTCTGGATGCCACTTGTCAGCTGAAAAGCATGGGACCAGCAGAGCCAGCAAAGGCCCTTCTGCAGCAGTACATCCCCCTGCCTCGTGCTGCGGGAACCGATGTGCGCTTGCAGCACGCTCGTCCTCACGCTGGTGCAGAGGTGGTGCATGGGTGAACACCCCCTGCACCCCCGCGTGGGAGGGAGCAGCAGCGGGTACGTGAAACCACCATGGGTAGCATCAGGAAAGGCAGCCACACTGCAAAATTTCCTTGTGGGGAGGAGAGGGGTTAGTTTTTTTACACTGCACGCTCCTGGTAGAGACTGAGAAGCAGCAACTCTCCTGTTTATATTTTGCTCTTGGCAAAGGGCTTTATCTCTTGGCTGGGATACTGTATTTATCATTTTGAGGAAGACTGAATTCATTTGTTCCCTGGATTTTCATTTATCACTGTTCTTTGGTTTTGGGTTTTTTTTTTATTGCAGTGTGCTCATCATTATTTCTGAGCGTTGCATGTGAGCATTTTGGGAGAGGAGGATGAGATTGAGCCCCATGACCTGCTCCAGTGAGTGGGATCTTTCTAATGACCACAAGAGCCTGTGCCTGTTGTCCTGCACAAATCAGCAAACCATTGATAAAGCAAGTGAAAGAGTCCCTTAGATTTGCCATCCCCTGCAATGAGAAGTAATAGAATAAATGGGGAGAAGGAGAATCGCATAGAAAGTGTGTTGGCACTTGGCCCTGAAAAGCCACAATGCCTGCAGTGAGGGCAGTTTGGGCTGCTGCTTTGCCAGATTTTTTTTTACTGGCTCAGCTGGTGAAGCTTCCATGAAAGTCAGTTGATGCTCTGTAGAAGCCATTTTTTTCATTGTATCTTGAGTTCATGTGGCTATTTTAGGAAGGTGCCATGCAACCCAGAGAGCCTCGCGGCCCCTAGTTCCAGGCAGCGTGTTTCATCCCTAACTCTTTGCTAAACTTCAGCAGAGCCAACGTTTCTATGGAAGGCATCATCAAAGGGGCATTTGTACCAGCTTCTGCTTATGTAAGTCTTCTCCAGCCTGTCAGGGTGGGCTCGGCAGCCCTTGGGAAGGACAGGGGTGACACTTGGAGTCACCCTGGCGAGGTGAGATGGGTCCTACAAGGTGGCTTGCCATAGCATGAAGGGTGAGAGATGTAGCCAGCCGCTTCAGTGCATTGCTGGCTATTTAACATTAAGCAGATACTGGCTTCTGTTAAGGTTAATAGCGAGATAACAAATGATTTAAGGCAAAATCCCAGCCCTATTAAAGTTAACAGCAGAATTCATTGACTGCATTGGAGCCAGGACTTCAGCCAAAGGTTTCTTTATTACTTGAAAATTAGGAAGGAGAGGCAGTATGTCTGGAGACATGGTCTGCCGCCTGTAAAGCTGGTGGAAGCTCTGCTGTCACCTTCGAAGGGATCACATCGAGTTTATTGCATCTGCATGAGCCAGGCTGAGGTTCCACAGCAGGGAACCCACCGGCTGCCCAGGCTGGCGTGTGCAGAGACCAGGGGAAACCTGAGTTTTCAGACCCAGAGCCAATCTTTGTGTTTAGCAGGAGGTATCGGTGAGTCCAGGAGACTTCATCACTTGGGGGCTCTTGCGCTGCACCCCTTGCTGGCAAAGGAGGTGATGGAGAGGCGCACAGGGGGATGGGGGTGCATTGCCCTTCCCCAGATCTACACCCCTGTGAGGGTGGAGTGCTTCCAATGCCCCCAATCCATCTGTGTCCCCTCTGAGTGCCTCCCACCATGGGATGCTCGGTGATGGGCACCTATGCTGGGTGAGGGAGGACCCGCGGGCTGTGAACAGGCTGACAAGAAGTGTGCATCAAGGCATTTTTGGAGACCTATGCAGATCCTTTAGAAAGTTTCCATAGAAATGCTGGTAGAAAACCAAACTCCCATTTGTTATTTTTCTGCTTATTCCTTAAAGCTTTGAGCGACTCCGAGTGCTGGAACATGCCGAAGCTTTGCTCTCCCAACAGACACACCAGGAAACTCTGAGGTCATTTCAAACATTATAACTTTTTCCCTCTTCCCCCCAGCTGCATGCAGGCCCCTTCCTTCCAGAAGGACAGGCAAAGGCTTTTATTTTCCTGAGATGTGCCTAGTTAGGGCAGCTCCATATTGCAATACATTCTTGCATCTTATTTCATATTTTTATTAAGCTGCGCACATTTACGGGCCATATGCAAGCCGTCCGGTTGTATCACAGTCAATGAAGCAATGCTGATCTAAGGCAGCTGAGGATCTGATCCTAAATGCCTTCAGGACCGAAGGCAAAAAACCCCCACCTAAATGCCACAGAAAATCTGAGGTCAGTGTAGGGGCTTCAGTATTAAGCTTTGAAATCTCTTACAGGCTTATGAGTTACAGAAGAGGGGTTGGGGGGGGAGGAAACCCAACCCTTACAGGAAATTACTGGTGATGCTTTATAGCTGGTTAACTGCGGCTCAGGTAGGGATTTTGAGATGAAATTTCATCATCAATTTTAAGCGCAAGGCTGGGTCTCTGGGCTCCTACACCTGCAAAGCAGTGCTGCTGTTTCCGAGTCACTGGTCAAAAGCAGGATGGCAGGATTTGGGGGCTCCCAGAGGCTGGGTCGGTGTGGCAAAGGGACAGCATTTCCGAACTGACCACGTGCATCTTGTAAGCAAGTGGGAATATTGCTCTTTTGCTTTTTGTTATCCATATGATTTTCTTCACTGCTCTGACTGAGCCACTGTGACACACCTGTTTCAGGAATAAATGATCCAGTTTTTACAATCCATGTTCTAATGACGTACCGCAGCACAATTTCTTGCTTTTAAAACTGCAAGTTTAAGGCTTTGTGTGCTGGCCATTTATTTAGTGAAAATGGTTCCTCTTTCTCTCTCTCATCACTGGATGCATCAGTGCAGTGTTTTTAGGTCCTGTAAAATATCTTCTGGAGCTTGCTTACCTATCAGTGAAGCTTAATTTCAGGTGGTTACCCTGCAAGGAGCTTATGGAAATAACATGCGTGGTTCTGTGCAGCTGGGACCGAATCCCTGATATCACACTCGGGTGTTTCCCAGGCAGAGCCCCTGTGGGTGCTCAGTAACACCCGTGCCTGAGCAAAAGGGTTTATCTTGAGATAAAGGGAAGAGGGTTGCCATTTCCAAAAGATTTCTTGTGGCTCATGGAGTTTGGGGTATTAATGATGTGAAGCCTCGCTGGATGGGGGGGGTGGTTTTAAAGCTTACAGCAATGTGCATTTACGTAGATGCAGGACCCTGGCGCAGCCATCCTGTCCCTGGGCAGGTCACAGTTATCCATCGGTGCAACACGGTTGTGCCAGAAGTGTGTGCACGTGGGCTGCTGAAGCCCAAATCATGGCACATCCCAAATGAGAGCAGCTGGGATGCATGCACAGACCTCTGAGTATTTCGATGGTAGAAGCAGTTCCCAATTTTGTCTCAGTTATGTGCAGCTTATGTATAATCAGTTCTTTGGCCACAGAGTTGTTAGGGGTTGGGGTTTTTTTGGCTTTCCCTAGTAGCGAAGACTCCAGACCTTCTTAAAACAGAAAAGGCTTAAAAATAGAAGTCGGTGACAGATATGGCCAGCTATGCTAAGCGACGTCTCTGTAATGTGCCCAGTTCTGGGAGGTGAAATCTGGTCTGGAAGCAGTGCAACGCATTTGGGTTTGCTTCTGACCCGAACCCTTCATGATTTCCCATTCCTAAGCTATGCTTCAGGAGATACATTAGTCTGTCAGCTTTTTTTGGCTTACGTTTTTTTTGAGGTTTCCTGTTTACACCCTGTCTAATTACTTTTTTCTTTTTCTTATTTTTTCCTAATTGGATGACACACATGGATGTCTAAAAATATTGCATGTAACAAGCAGCTTCGAATAGGGAGGATGTTTCTGCTGAAGAGAAATAGCATAAATATCCTGCATGGGTTTTTTCCCCCCAAAATAAACATTCAGGCTCAGGATATCATAGGGAATTGGTTTAAGTAACCAAGAAGTAGGGCTTTTTTTCTCTCTGCCTTGTTGTTATTTTTCTTTTTAAAGGACTGATGTTTTGGAAAATTTGCCCCAATGACTTTAGGTAGAGAATTTGTCTTAATTTTTGTGTCGCAAGCGAGACGGAGGAAAAAATGTGGGGTTTTTTTCCCCAGCTATATGAAACCTTTCTGAACATGTTAACCTGCTATATAGAATCACAATCTCGCCCTATGCTTTAATTTCCACACATGGAGATTCTGAGAATTGTGTTTCTTCTGCTTCATTATCTGCCTTTTTTTACTGAAGATCTGGGTAAACCAGGTTCTTGCTGAAAGCCTGCTGTAAGTTAGAAGGGCTGCAATATTTAGATATTATTTCATTTCTGCATTGTGCAGTGTTTGTCTCCTTTTCATTCCTCTCCGGTTTTGAGTTTTTATTGCTTTTTTGTGTGCAGAGCATACAAGTGACTTTGGGAAACAATAAGAATCCAGCATCCCATATCTCAGTATGGTTTTGCCACAACTGGGGCTGTGCGTTACATCGCTCTGCTAATTTCGTATTGGGAATGAGATGAGATAGTGATACTTCATGAATTTTATGCTGCTACTTCTTTTACTGGATAACAGCTTAAATATTAGCAGGCTTTTAAAAATAACTGCTAAAAAGGCCAACTTGGGGGCACGTTGCAAAAATATAACAAAATTGTTCATTTGTACAGACAATGCAAAATCAATGAGAATAAGCTGAAAACGTAGATGTGGGTATATATATCTCAAGGCTGCTCATGCCACCTCTTAACTGAGCCAGACAGCTGTGCTCATCTCATGATGGATTGGTCCAACTACGTAGAAAATCAATTATATTGTTCAGATTAGCAAGGTGAATTGAATTAAAGATGAAAATGTATTCTCTGATGACGAGCCGAGCGCCCTGAGAGCTGGGGAGTCAAACACGGGTCCCTTCCCAGAGCCCAAGGAAACAGGCCTGTGAGCGGATGTGCTGTGGGGAAATAAATCACACCGGTGTCACTGGGGGAGTTGAAAACAAGTCCTCTGCTGCTTTGGCTCCAAGAGCTCAGGGTCTCCAGTCGCTGAGCTGGACGCACTCTTCCATGACCAAAATCTTTTATATATTCTATGATACTGTGGTGGTGAAGTCCTCTTTTTGAAGCTCCCCAGCTCTTCTTCAGGCAGGAGGAGGGGACCAGACCATCGATACCTGTGACTTTGCTGGAGCGTGTGGCATTGCTGTGCCACAGTCATGTTGCACCTCTGCATCACTGCGCTGGGACAATACGGGGCCGGTGGAAGGTGATTGATACTCCAAAGCTTGCGAGGTGGTCTTGCGGCTGCAATAGGCTTTGAAGCTTTTGGTTCTGCCCCCTGTACAAAAGAGGCTTGCAAAATGTGAGTACTGCCTTGTATATAGGAGCCCTGTCTGCACAGGGGGGCAGCTCCGCGTGAGGAGTTGTCTCCTGGAGATGACCTCTCTGGTGGGCGACATTCCTGATGCAGGATGGGCTTGTGTTGCTCTGTGGTAGTAGCTGGGAGTGATTTGCTTCTGATTGTGTTTATAAGGACAGAGTAAGCCAAGTGAAGTGCTCTCTGCCCCATCAGGAATGGGGTGGGGATACTTGGAGTGAGCTTTTGCACAGCTGCAGAAACCAGGGTGCTGGTTGCTAAAGCCTTGGGTCTGCAAGAGGAGGATAAGGGCTGATGTTTGGACTGTCCTAGTTAACACCGCTTTGTCTAGGGATAGGAGCCTGCAAACGCAAAGCTGGTAGTCACCCCAGCAGATCTGCGTTCTTCACCTGGGCTGTGGTGCCACGCAGTGAGTATCCGTGAGTATCCATCCTCAGCCCAGGTGGAGAAGGCGTCTTAGCAGGGATGTAGCCCTCGGGTGTGCGTGCATGGGCTGGGGGGCAGGGGTGGAAAGAAAAAAAAAAAAAAATTCCAGCAAACAGGAAGGGCTCCAGAGCCCCCCTCTTCCTTGAGCTACAGCCAGCAGCAGACATTTCACGGCCCTGGACATTGCTGTCATGTCCCACCACGTGACAGAGCGTTCCTGGGGTGACACGAGCCCACAGCCACATAGAGCTCTGGGGATACAGGTGGGAGCTGGCACAGTTATGGCATTTCATGGTGCTTTGTCGCCGAGTACCCTGGCATCTTCTGCAACTTCTTGATTGAGCTTTCCAGTACTCTGGGAAGCAGCTGTATGATTTCTTCTGAGATGAGATTCCTGGAGACTCAGGTAGTAAATGTTATCTATATCTGTAAATCAGACTCTTAAGCTATGTCCTTACATCTAATCATCAATAAAATTGGGGATCTTTATATCTTGCCTATCTCCAGGGGTGTCATGAGGTTTAATTAGTTTACTTTTAAGGTGCTTTGCAATTACCTTGGATAGCTGGATAGAAGCACAGATTATGGTTGGTATTTCTTTTATGTTTTAATCTTCTCGGCAACGTTCCTTTCTCCTCAGCACAAGGCTTTGTGGATGTGTTTGCTATAATAGAAACCTTTTTTACTCCACAATAGACAACAGAGGCAATTAAAACAGTCAGAAGTGATTAATGTGACTTCACTGGGTGAAAGCTTGAAGCAACTAGCAATTAAATAATGGCAACCCTTGTGCTATCTCTGAGCAACAGATGGGAAATGATTTAAAAACACTATTGGATCAGACCCTTCGCAACAGGGGCAGATTGGTAACAGTATGTCAGAGCCAGAAATATGCACCACTTCGAAGGGTGTGCTGATGAAATGATTAATTGATGGTACTGTGTGACTTATTTATGAGCGCGTGATGGCAGACCTTCAGCTCTCAGCAACAAATGGACCCGTGATCAGATTGTAATGGATTTAAGGGCTCTGGGCAGCATGTTTAGTGAGCGGATAAATCGCAGGGAGCGCGCTGGAAGCAAGATGCTGCAGCTTTTGCTTCCAAAACCTGAAGGATAAAGCGCTGGAAGTGGTACCCTGCTGGGAGCATGGGCCTGGGGCTGGTGCAGCTCTGGGGTGATGCCTCCTCGGGGTGCAGTACCATGGGCTGAGGCTGTGGTTTGCACGGGGTGCATCGCTGCCATCTCCATGGTGGTGCGGTCTCTGCTCTGCACCCCTGGATGCACAAGAAGTCACTCTTCATCTGGCACTTCTCTACAAATTCACATTCACAGCAGTAGAAGTGAAAAGGAAGGGTTTCTTCCAGCTAGACTTGCTCTGCAAGTGGTCCTTTTACCAGTATTGCTGTTTTGATGAGCGATGTGATGAACATGTTTAGTACCATAAGTTGTCAGCGCTGGTGCCACAGATGCCGTAGCCCTGTTTTCCCGGACACTAGACACTTGTGCCCACAGATGCTCATCTCTGACCTGTTTGCAGAGCTCCTCAGGAGGGGGATCCCTCCCGGGTTTTGGTCAAAATGAGCTCAATTAGTTGAAACAATAAAGCTTTGTTAATTTGGCTTCTTAATGGCTGACTGGTGACAGAAGAGGCTGTGTCTCGGCAGCCCTCGCTGTGCGAACAGCCACGTGTTGAAATGGGGGCAGCGCTGGGGGAGGCAAGGAGGTCTCTTTTCAGTTATACTGCAGTTTGGTATAAATTGTATTTATTTTTAAGTCTTTATAAGGTTTGGATGTGTGGCATCCCGGGTCAGGAGGTGATGGGGGGGTGCTGGTGGCAGTAGAGCTCGGCCCTGCCCTTGTCCCCATCCCTACGGAGCCAGAAGGATGTGAAAGAAGAAACCGCTGTGTGTTGCTGTTTAATCCCTCTGGGAGTCCCTATCTAAGCAAACCACCCTCAGCCTCTGCTCAGAGCTCAGAATTTATAGTCTGCGAGAAGCTTGTGCTGTCAGGAAAATGAGTTACTCTGAGGCTGGGAGAATAAATAGAAAAGCCAGGTTTCCTTCACCAGCTCTCGCCCGGAGAGTGGTGCGAAGTCAGTCCTCACCAAAGCCAGCGAGAGGTCCAGAATTAGAACAGACTTTAAATAATGTAAAAGCTTTTGTGGAAACATATTGGATTTCAAAGGGCAGATATTAAAAGGGCATAATGTGCAGCTATTGCTGAATCGCTCTCCTCTTAGAGAGAGAGAAAGGCATGTTGTTTGCAAGAGATAAATGTGACATGAAGTAGGAACCAAGGTGGTCCAGATATGTTAGATGTTGCAAAGCTCATCCTGTTCTTAATCATTCAGTTCAAGCACCTGTCTTGACGTGTGCAAGCACCTGTGTAAGGATCCTATGGAGGCAATGACTTCTAATGCTTGTGAAAAGCTATCCGAGGGAGAGCATTAATGTACCGGTAGAGACTCCATCCAGACTAGAGACCAGGTCCTCTGTCAAGGGACCAAATTTAGGCTGACCCATCTGCAGGGAGGGTTGGATAGGTAGGGATTTCATGGGTCCTTGGTCATCTCTGCTCCTCACCAGAGAAAAAGACTTTTGTTGCCGCTTGTGGCTATGGTACTAGCCAGGCTGGTTCATCAAATTAAATTCTCACAGCACTTAGGTCACTTTTATCTGATCCCAAGTGCTGCTAAGCACCCTTAATTCCGGCTTGAACATGATGGGAGCTGAGAGTGCTGAGGCAGCTCCCAAGACCGAGTCCTTGGAGAAGGACGCTCAGCTCCGGTACGGAGTCGATTCCCTTATCAGCGCAGATTAAACACTTGCTATGTGCTGTCCTTGTGCCTGAGCCGCACGCGGGCCTGTGCAAGCCAGGAAAGCCGTGGATCCTGCCCTTCCTCACGGTGCTGTGTTGCTGTCTTTGCAGATGACAGAGGGCCGGCACTGCCAGGTGCATCTCCTCGATGACAGGAACTTGGAGCTGCTGGTTCAGGTACAGACCCCTCTCTTTTAGGTACCAGTAGCATTGTGCCAGATTTCTCTGCTTCTTTTCTTTAGCAGTGCTGTTGGGGGCTGATGCATAAGTAATGTTTGGAGAAAAGTTGTATCTCTTACTAGAGCAACTCACAGAAGTGGAATAAATGGGCCATGCTTTCAGGCACGCATGCCCCTCCTCAGACCTGAATTAGCAGGAGGGTTTCCCTTGGACGTTGGTGCGCAGTGGGCAAAATCATAGAATCATTAAGGTTGGAAAAGACCTCTAA
>VYZW01031664.1:0-27586 GCA_013401315.1 Balaeniceps rex
GTTTAGCCCCAGTCGGCAACCAAGCACCACACAGCCGCCTGCTCATCCTCCCCCTCCCCAGTGGGATGGGGGATGAGAATCGGAAGGGCAAGAGTAAGAAAACTCACGGGTTGAGATAAGAACAGTTTAATAATTTAAATAAAATAATAATAATAATAGTAGTAGTAATAAAAATTGCAATGAAAAGGAGAACGAGAGAGAGAAACAAAACCCATGGGAAAGAAAACAAGTGATGCAACTGCTCACCACCCACCGACTGACACCCAGCCAGTCCCGGAGCAGCGATCGCTGCCCCCCAGCCAGTTCCCTCCAGTTTATATACTAAGCATGACATTGTATGGTATGGAATAGCCCTTTGGTCAGTTTGGATCAACCATCTTGGCTGTGCCCCCTCCCAGTTTCTCGTGCACCTGGCAGAGCATGGGAAGCTGAAAAAGAAAGTCCTTGACTAGTGTAAGCACTACTTAGCAACAACTAAACCATCAGTGTGTTATCAGCATTCTTCTCCTACTAAATCCAAAACACAGCACTATGCCAGCTACTAGGAAGAAAGTTCACTCTAACCCAGTCAAAACCAGGACAAAGGGTTCAAGAAAACAACAGATTTGATTGTAATGTGCTGGATCGAATTTATAGCTGTTACTGCTATTGATTGAGAGGCTCCTGTGCTTGCCATGGGGCTTGCTTGCCTTACTGTATATTAGAGTCTAGTGCTTGTTAGTGGCTGCTTTTTGCTTTTGGTCCTTGCTGTACTGCTGATCATCTTACTCTGCTGCGCCTGGGAACAGTTTGATAACAGCAATGGCGATGCACGTGGGCTGGCAGATGGCCAGGGCATTGCTGCTGTTTCCTGTGCTGCTGTACTGGACAGGCTGGAACTCCAGTGTGAGCTCGAGTCAAAGAGACCGTGACCTGTGGATGGGTCCACGTGGCAGCAGGACACCCTGCAGCCTCTGTGGCCGTGGATAAGCCCATGCCAGAACAGGTACATCTTGAAGTGTCTGTGGCCGTGGTTATGTCTGTGCTGCAGCACATCCCCCTCTGAAGGGATTGTGGCCCAAGGATAAGTCCATGCTGGAGAAGGTACACCTCAAAGCATCTGTGGCTGTGGATAAGTCTATGCTACAGCAGGTAAACCTTGAGGCATCAGTGGCTGTGCATGAGGTCATGCTGGAGCACCTCAAAGTGTGTGGCCATGGATAAGTCCATGACAGAGCACGTATACCCCTGGAGGGACTGCAGCCATGGGTAAGGCCATGTTGGAGCAGGTACACTCCTGAAGGGACTGTGGCTGTGGGTAAGGCCAAACTGGAGCAGGTATATGTCTGAAGGCATTATGGCCCATGGAGAAGGCCATGCTGGAACAGGTGCACCTCAAAGCTAGTGTGCCTGTGGATAAGTCTATGCTGCAGCAGGTATACCCCTGGATAGACTGTGGCTCATAGGTAAGGCTCCAACGGACTACAAAAAGCCCTAAGCAAATGGGTTGGAGCAAGATGTCTAACTTTTAGATGTCTGTGCAAGGACAGATGTTTTCTGTCCTCTACCTGTTTGGGAAAAAATCTTAAAAAGCTATCTGAAGTCAAGAATGCCTGCAAGAGACCTGGAGCACTGAGCAGAGAAACAACTCTCTTTTCCTTGGGTCTTAGAGTTTAAGCAAACAGGATATAGCATGTACCCATCAATAAACAAGATTGCATCGGAGTTATAAACTACATTATTATTATTGAATAATTAGCTTTCACTCCCTCCTCATCATTGCAATTGAAAACATCTCTAATTTTATTTGTGTATTAATTTACTGGTGGCTGGGATCAAGGGGTTTCTTTATTATCGGAGAAAAATTAAATGTCTTTAGTATGAATCCAACATTGATTGCCACCTTTTGAAAGATGCCTTTGAGAATAAATGTTTACTAAATGGAAAGCATGGAAATTAAATCACAAGCACTAATTCCCCAAGATCTTGCATATTCTGCAAGGCTTTTAGCCAGCTCAGGAAATTTTGCCTGGCTGCTTCTCATTGTTACTGCTCATTATTTTTCCTCAAAAGTGTAACAGCTTTTGGGACTGAAAATTCTATTTACATCCCCAGGAAATACATTTAAAGAGAATGAAACTCTCCTTCTCCCTCCCTTTCTCCCTGTTACAGATGTGAAAGCAGGGAAGTGAAAACAGTCAGAATTACACCAAGGATCAGTGGCGGAATTGGGTGTGACACAGTGTCTCCCATCGAATCAGTGGTGAAGAGAAACAATGATATGAAAGTGCTGGGCCTTGATCAAGATTTGCTTCTCTAAAACCCAGAAGGGAATGAAAGCAACAGATGTTGGGAAAATGTAATAGCATGCCTAAGATTTAGCACTTAGGGGTGACGGCTGAAATCCCATCCCGAAGTGCTCCCATTTCTAAGTAAATATCCAACATGATGACATTCAACTGCTCCAACAACTCTAAATGCTCTAAAAACTAAGTTAGTAAATCTTTATGGAAATGCAGTTTGATGCATTTTAAACTGTGTTTTTCAATTTTTCCATTGGTCTTCTTTTTTTAAACTCTCTCCTAAGGAATAGTCACTACTAAGCTTAGCAGAATGCTATCAGGGACAATGAGATTTATATGGAAAAGGAGGTAAACTGACATGCAGAGCAATCAGAAAAAAAGTACCTTTCTGGAATTTTAATAGCATGAGATTCAAGACTCTGAACAATATGTGGGCTTTATCTCCAGACTAAGGATGGAAGCTTCTGAAATAATTTGGATGTTGTATTCCTATGATTTTGGCCTGATTTGCTAAAGAGCGGTAGTTAAAAAAACCCTACAAACCACTTTTTCTTTCCAATTTTCCTTGCATTTCTGTTTCTAAACTACAGAACTGCTGGGAAAGTGCTGTTTGGAAGAGATTATTGACAACTTTTGGAGAAACAGTTCACAGAAAACAGATGAAATCTATTTTCAGCCTGTGATGAGAGAAGAAGAAACACATTTCATACCTACATTCAGGCTGTATTTCTGAATGGACAAAACCTGACATGTTCAATACATTTCCAGACTCCTTTACTGCATAAAAGCAAACAAACTGAAAAGAAACAAAACCCAGTGACTTGACTTTGAAAATTTTAAAGACTAAAAAGTTCACTATTCGTTGTAAACACATTATATCATTCCTTTTAGTTTTGAATAGAAACCTGCTGTGCCTGAAGGACACTAGTGCCACGATTTTTCAAGGTGACCTGTACTTACAGCCTTTTTCTTTGAACCAGTTCAAGTGCTTCAGCAATTACTATGTTATCTTCCATCTTTCTGAAGCAGAATCTTCTCTTCTAATGACACTAGATAGCACAGAGCTCCTCCAATATACTCATTATTCATCCTGGGTACTCTATTCCTGTGAGTCTTCCTGCTGGAATCACTGGCCAGTGACAGAAAGGAGTATTTCCAAGATGCAAACTACATATAAACTTCCTGTAGAAATGTAAAATACAAATGAATAATGGGATTTTAAACCAATAAAGAGCCCAGATACTGGTCTCTTATACCTGAAGCACACCGTGAAAGCTTAAAAAGGCCCAGTTACTAGAGACTCACTATACTAAATCTGTCTCTACATCAATCTGCTTCTCCCAAACAACTCCTTGATAATGCTTCTCTTCACCTCTGAACTAGCTGTAAGCAAGTTAACTTCAGAATTGGAAGTAATTTAGCTTCATCAATGCAATATTGTGCCTGCAGTAAATAAGTTCTGCTGTGAGTGTTAACTGGATGGAGAATGACATTAACCAGGTGAGTCCAATTCCACGTACTGGAACCCATCCTGGAAACCTGCCTGGGGAACCTGCTACTCATCTTCCACAGCATAAGTTATTTACTTGTCCAGAACCTCTCTGTTTAGCTCAGTACGGTCCTTTTGATGAAGGAAATGCCATGCTTCCACTTTGTCCAATGTTTTGCTCCACCCCCATTCCAGAGGCTTCACTGAATGCCTCAGCCTCCTGTACGTGGTTGTCTAATGTGCTCCTTTTAAGGACAACAGTCATTCTGCCTTTGGACAACTGATACCTGTGCTCCTAAATTCTGGCAAACTTCCCCTGCCAATTATCAGTATGCGATGAAAAAAAACGAAGCCTTCAAAAACTTTCCATCTTCCTGCATATCCTGACTCACTGACTGAACAGGCAATAATATCATTCTTTAAAAGGCACGTCCTCCGGCCTGCTGTCACACGACTCTGCACAAAACCAGAACACCAACCTTGAATCATTTATCATCCTAATTCACCATTTAACAACTTTTTGCCTCCCTAAAATGTGGCCTCTATGTTTATTCTTATTGAATGATGGCCGTGTATGTGGTGCTGTGTGAATCCAAGACTGCTGTGTGCACCAAAACCTTTAACCTGTAGTGGATCTTCATGGACAAGTCTTCCTACCAGAAGGGACACTCCCAAAGCCTGGGCGAGTCTGTGTGCACACCAGTGTGGCTATATGGGCAGATCAGTTTTCCATGCGCCATGGTCTAATGCTTTCCTGGAGTTTTTAGCACAGACTTTTCAGACTTCTTCCCACTGGAATGTGTACATTCCTTATATAACAAGGTGATAGAGACTCTGCTAGAGTAAATGTAGATTTGTAAGCCTCTTCATTTCATGAAGTGCTAATAATATTCCAAACTTACAAAACACAAGCTTGGCAGTGAATTTCAAAATATATTTCTGAAAATAGTGCATGATTTTCAGCAAACAATCTGAGCTACAAAAAAGCAGATGCCACCTGATTAAACACTATACTATGCTTTTGATTTTTATCATTTTGGAGGAGGAATTTTGCTTTAAAATGAATTGCCTGATCAGGGTTTTCATTTTTGGAAGACTACATGTTCAAGGTCAAGATGGACAGGGCTTTGAGCAACCTGACCTACTGAAAGATGTCCCTGCCCACAGCAGGGGGGTGGATTAGATGATCTTTAAAGGTCCCTTCCAACCCAAACCATTCTATGTTTATTCTCATACAGAATGGAAAAGCAGCAGGAAAAAAAGTCTGCCAAGAATGTCACTATAAAATGTGGCTTTGTTTGCAGGGGGCTTTCCTTCATGACAGCAAAATCTATTTTTCATGGTCTTCTATCAACTAAAATTTGAGTCAATAGTACCATAATGATGTCTGTTGAGAAGCAACATGAGAAGGGAAAATATTTAAATCATTTCATCAATTGTTTGCTAGCTTAAGATCTTTTTGTTGTTTAATTATTTCAGGTGATGAGAGCTAATTAGAAGTGGTATAATTACACTTTTTGGAATTGATGTTGTCTGTGTGTTGATGACATTAGCATGTCATCAACCACGCTGGCTTTTGTCTAAGATGTTTGATCAGTTTGTGTCATTGTTGAGGAAAGATGTTAATCAGCCAAAACCATTAACTGTTATCTTTGACTTGTACTCAGACCAAAGTTCAACTTCCGCTTCCTTGGAAGCCACAGAGGATAAATCATTGCAGATAAGAGTACTAAATTTATTCTGGTGAAACACAAAATTGAAGAAAAAAAGTTTGCCAAAAATATGTAGGAAGTTTTAACTGATGAATGTCACTACGTGAAATTTCTCTGTAGAGTAATTATTCTAAGCTGATCATTCCTAAACTTAATCTTTTTTTTTTATTTAATAGTCACAGATAACTTTAATAGTTTACTTCCTTTCAGTAAAAGACATTTTTATTTCCATTTTATTTATACACTTTAAAAGCCCTTAATTTATTTAATATTCCTCCATCATGTTTAACTTTGTGGGAAAAGAAATGCTTTTCTTTTTTTTTTTTCTTTTACCCCAAGGGGCATTTTATTGATCAAGCTTCTGTTATGTTAACTATATGCTCTCCACATTCAAGCCATAGGAGTATAATTCCATTTTCTTTTCTTGGTACATATTTTTTCAATTCTTTATTAGATCTTCTCCTGCCTTGGCCCCAAATTTCACATTAATACTTTATTCTCCAAAATGTTATCTGTTTTTCATAAATGTCCACATGCAAAACCACATGAAAATACACATCTTATAATGGTTAGTTATGTGTGAAGGCTGGACTTCATAATACTTTTGAGTTTGGAAGTGTATTTTCCCTGTCAATATTCTCATGTACTTGTTGTCTTTATAAAGTTTACCAAACTGCCAGATGAGCCTATCTGAAGTCTTCTCATTGACAGGCATATATTTTAGCTAATCTTCAGTCCCACTTTCCTTGTTCCTTCCTTCAATTTTCAGCCATCCTTTGTCTCTCGTTCAGTGACCAGTTATCAACAACAATAAAACTGTGGCAGTCATTTATGTTTATAAGGTCCTGAGAATATTTCATAGCCAGATCAAAGCCAGGTTTATCTTAATTAAGACTTTACTTCCTAATCTTTCACTAATTTTGGACAATAAACACACAGATATATTTACTCAGGGATTCTTTGTAGTCTAGACTCTCTCGGAAAAAAACTATGACATCTACCAACAAAACAAACCACACAAATACTCCCACCTCCCCACACTGCAGCAAACTCCACTTACAATAAAATTGGCTTGTGAAGTCTTGGAGCTAGCTGAATGTATTCCTCTTTTTACTCATTCAGTGGGAACTCTGTCAACACCTAGTAAACATTGTACCAGCTTGGCTTGGCAGAGTGTCTCCTGGGCTGCCAGGAGGCTGAGTGCTTTGTTGGTTTAAATGTGAGCTCGTAACGTGCCCCAGGCCAGGCAGTCCCACTGAAATGAGCCAGGCTCATGGAGCAAGCCACTGCTTGAGGGAAAGAGTAAGGTACTAGCACACATGTCACATCACTAGCACCATTTAACATGGTCAAGGAATTTTCCTGTTAAGGAAGTTTAAATTTCAGGTGAAACAGAAGCGATAAGAGGAGGCTGCAGCCACACAACTTCCACCAGAGTGGGTAGAAGTGGGTGGAGGCAGCCTCTGCTCCCATCCTCACTCCCAGGTCCGCATGTACTTATTTTACTACCGATTGAAATTAATCATAGAAAATTAAGGTAGCTATGTCGTTAACAACATGTCTTAAGAATAGTCCAAAATACAGATGCAGTGCTGGGACGTCTGCATCTACATCGGCATTGCCCCAGTGTTTACACTGTCTATGTCAAGAGTGCTCTAACTTGCAGCTGCAGCAAGACCTGCTGCTGTCACATGAAAGAAAAGCAGCTCAACTTTGAAGAGTAAATTCTGCTTGATAAGAATATATTTTCATAGATTATTTTTTCAGCATTATCACAGGAATTCTCCAAAGGAGTAATGTAGTGGCAGGAAAAAAATCACCTGAGAAGTAAT
Source organism: Balaeniceps rex (assembly GCA_013401315.1). Taxonomy (NCBI): domain Eukaryota; kingdom Metazoa; phylum Chordata; class Aves; order Pelecaniformes; family Balaenicipitidae; genus Balaeniceps; species Balaeniceps rex. The sequence continues at coordinate 7,316 of VYZW01031664.1, forward strand.
TTTTGAAAAGATTAATGCTTCTGAGATGAAAACTGACCAAATGTAAATGTGGTCTTATACCCATGGAATTAATCTGCACAAATTAGCAAGTGTCTACCTTAACTTAGATAAACAAAGTATTTGCAACTTATTATCTTACAGGAAGTTTCACTGAGTTTGGGAGTCCCCTTAACATGTCATGAGATAGGTAACATCAGACTTCATGTGCCATGCTGCAAATGGTTTTTTCTTTCAAGAAAACTGTTTCTTGTGGGATACAAGTGCAGTCCCACAACAAGAGAGCATATTTGTATCAATGTTATTTAATCAACAGTGAAGGAAAACATGTATTTCAATGAAAACATATATTTCAAGAAAAACATATTTCAATGATTAAAGACTAAAATTCAGATGTGAAATCACACTATAAATCTCTGTTTGAATCCTGTAATGTGTTTATTAATGTAATACAGAAAAAATACAGAAGAGAAAAATATTAATCAGTAATTGATTAAACATTATATTTTCTTTTAAAATAGTCCAATTTCAGAAACCAGGTCCAGAGTTGCACTAAATGAGATTTTAAGGCTCTTCCAATTTGCCTCATTTGAATTTGAATCAATGTTGAACGCTAACAACTTGAAATATCAAGGAGCGCGAATCATGAGGTTTGGCTAGCACCCATCCCCTTCTCCCTTATTCTGAAATAGTTACTTATTTCAGGTTCAAAGCAAGCTGTAAATTAATATTGTCGGGCCATGCCATTTTTGTGGAAAGATTCAGAATTCCACTTAATTGTACCTAAGAGGATATATAAAAGCCGCAGAAAGAGGCTATTATCTTGTTATTAGAAGATATTCTGAGCCTGTACTTAGGATCTTAAGGTATTTTAAGAGCTTTTTTCCCTGTGTGTGCATTCCAGGTCTTCAGCAATTGTTCATTTAAAGCCTATCCGTGTCATCCTTTGAAGCCAACAGGAGTTCTCAGTACACAGTGGGCACCTAATAAATAACAAATCTGTTCAGTTATACTGCAGTCTTGGGGGATATTCACATTCCCTCAGGAGCTGACCTTGATGGAGGAAAAGATAGAAACCACGGTGATTCCCTACAGAAAAGGCTAAGTGTAAGAAAAGCGATAGGAGCAAGGCTAGGACTTCTGAGATGTGCTGTTTTATTGGACACCCCCCACCCAACACCTGGAAATGTTCTGCAGAAGCCTCTCAGTCCTGGTGACGAATTTTCACTGAGCCTCCAGCAGAATTCTGCAGAAATTGGTCTCCTAACAGAGCCCTGGATCTCCCCAGCTCCCTGCCAGCTCAGTCATGCAAGGCTGAGCCTCCAGCCTCCCGGGTCAATGGGCTCGCAAAAGTTTACATCAGTGGTGGGCAAGGCTTCTCCAACAAGTGATTTCAACAAAATTTAGGAGATGGATTTACAGCATGTCAGCTATTACCTTTGTGCAGCAGATATGAAGCAGGAGTGAATGACTGTATGCCCTAGATCTTGCTGTATCAGTAACAGTGATGCATAGAAACTTGTTCAGGTAGCCAGGCTACATTTCCAGCAGCATCTGCCAGCTGCCAATGTCAGCTGGACAATTTAATTTTGGAAACACCTCATGCCTCAGAAAGATGAGTTCCCCGTCTTAAGTTTCTAACCCGCAAGATTTTTTTGCTTTTAATCTACTTTCAATCTGTTTTAAAACAAAGGAATGTTTTCACATTAACAGCTCCTGTGAACTGGAAACACCCTGCCTTAGCCAGCTCTACTGACCCACTTCAGTAAGCTGCTTGCCTGAAGGATCTGCTTAGGTCAGGGAAGTCAAATCACCAGATCCAGTGGGTGTAAATCAGGAAGAATGTGACACAAAACATACTTTACAGGTCAGAAAACAGAAATGTCTTTTATGTCTTACAAATCAACAGTAGTTATTTACATTTATATGAAAGGCTTCATTAGCCATGTATTTCCAATTCCCAAGAAAATATGAACGAGAGATATACAGCTCCAGAAATATGTAAAGTATGGTAGTCTGGAATTCCTTACTGAAATTAGTTATGGAGAGATGTTAATCACTGTACCCTCTAACTTTGCTTCAGGTCACTACCTTTACTCTTAATCTTTGCAAAGTTTAACAATCGGCCAATTTACATATATAGCTCTGTAAAAGATTTACAGATTCAGATTGTAGGAATGAGCTCCAGATATCCCTGCAAGCTCCTGTCTTTCTGGTTCTTCCAAATTAAATCCTGGATTATGTTCTCTTCCCACTCCTCAAAAAAAAAAAAAAGAAAAAAGAATTTAAAAAATTAATCCAGCCATAGCAGAATAATAATTAACCCCCCCCCCCCCCAAATATTAGTAAGACTTTTTCAGAACAGGGTCATTTTTTCTAAAACATATCCTGAGTGATTATAACTTTACTCATGAAGAAGGCAGAAGTAAATAGTTCAGTGGAAAAGATTGTATTTGTCTGTGCTGCTGAGTAGCCAAACACAGTAGCTCTGGGCTCTCAAGGGCTGGATTCTTACAAAGTGAGCTGAACAGTAGTAGCTTAAATTAACTTCTTGGCCAACTGTTGGATACACTGTAAACAAATTGTCAGCATTGCAATGAAGTTAACCTTTTCTTTCCTACTGTATGACACAGTAACTTTCATGGAAAAAAACCACCCATACAATCCCTGGTCAACTTCCCTTATGTTCTCAAAAATGTTTCCTACCTGACTCGAGAGTTTAAAATCTCACTATAACACACCTACTTGTTCTGTACAAAGAAAAAACTTCTTGATAACAAGAATTACATTCCTAGCTCTGGTACTTGAGGCCAGACTGACCCTCTACCAACTATTCAGGCTTTCTACATTTAACCCCCCGACAGGGGCAATATACCTCCCTTTTTTCTGTCTCCTGTATTGAGATGTGCACAGCTCAACTCTGGCTCATCCTGTACCTTGGCTTTTCCTACGGGACACCTCCACTGGGCTTGCTGCTTTTCCCTGAGGAGGGGCAACTGCTGGTTAACAGCAATCATTGCCCAAACAGCCGAATTCCTCTTGCATTCCCACAGCTGCCAGCGGGGAGCTGTGGCCGACTCTGCAGCCCTGGTCCAGAGGAGGGATGGTAGCCTGACCTATGGTTTCTGAAACCAGATCTGTCTCTTCTGACTGCTGAGGCCAAGACAGCTTGCAATAGAGATTTCTGCTGTGTGTGTTAACAGCATCCACCAAATGGGATCCCATTTCACTTAGGGTCCTTGTGCTTTGTCTAAGTACAGACGATAGGCACGGCTAACCCACTGTAGCCAAACACGCTAAGGATGGTCATGACAGCTCTCCCTTACAGGATATCTATGTAGTGCGTTTATGTAGGCACACACCCCTTTCCCCAGGTATTCTGAAAAACAACAATGGGGAGTTAAAGAGAGTTTCTGTCAGATTCTGGAAACTCTCTCCTGGCTAATCAAGCAGTCTGCAAATTCCTCTGTCACAAGGTTCAATGTCTCCACATTCCTTTGCAGAGTGTCAGGGTGATCTAATAACAGGAAACTTGCTGCTGCTGGTTGCAGAGCAACCAAGGAGAGAAATTATCTGTATTATAACAATTTGATCTTCAGCCAGGCTCAAGTTCGTGTTGCTGGGGCTGGGGAATAGCTGACCACAGCCAGGTGATGAGACTGAAAGCTGTCCCCAGCTTTGAAGTCCCCTCCACTTCTTTATAGGGCTCCTCAAAGGCAATCAAGTGGCTTTAAAACTTGGGCGGGGTGGGCGGGGGAAGCCAGGCTTTATTATAATAGAAAGTAAGTCAGCTAACATTTTAAGTAGAAAAAAAAATCAGCTAGGTAAGATACTAATAAAATTAAATATATAAACAATAATTTTTTATACATAGCTCTCCCTCTCCAACTCAGTGCTTTCAATAAAGGACTTGGTTTAGCTAGTTTTGTGGCTTCCTGACCATAGAAAATTCTGCACAGATTCTCCTGATCTGGAGAGGCTTCCCTCTGGCCCTGGCAGGGGCTGGCTGGCTGCTCCCTGCTCCTTGCAGCGGTTCCCATCTCTGAGCTGCAGGTTCCCAGCTCCATGCGCTGCTCCTTCACCACCTCTCTCTGCCAGCTCTTGAACCCTCCCTGTCCTTCAGCATGCTCCCTTGCTCGGGAGCAATTTCCCCCATCTTGCCTTCTTTCCAGTTGGCTGCAGCTGACCTAGTTTCTATTCAAAGGATCAGCATGAAAACATCCGTACCAACAAACCAAATGTCAAATCTGCCTGGCTCAAGACTTCTCAACTGTGTGGACCAAATGGCTTTTTGGTGGCCAGCACTCAGGATAAGATTAGTTAAACCCTTCTGCTCAGCCTTGGAGGCAAAGGGAACTGTGCTGTCAACAGCCCTGTTAAAAGCCATTAATTCTGTTAATATCTTCCTCACCTGTCTTGTCTCTTGACAGGCCACAGAGAGCAGGCAGCATCACCAGGGCTGTCCCGTCTCTGCCACATTTCTGTCACCTCAGCAGTCTGCTTCATGCCCTGGATGCCTTCTCCAGGGTTGAGGTCCTGCTCCGGCTCCCCAGAGCCTGAAGAGCACAGCAGCCTGCAGCAAGGACAAGCAGCATGAGCCTGGGACGTGGGACTTTGCGGGGCCATGTGGGGCCATGTGGAGCCCGATGGTGCAGGCAGAAAGCCCAGGACTCCCCATGCCTATGCATCTCCTGCACACACAGGGGTGATGCACGTCAGCTCTGTTCCCTGCAAACAAACTCCAAAAGGGCTGATATTTTATCCTGAATCTGAACTGTGTTGCCAAACTTCGAGAAAGGCAGCTGCAGACAATAAGCCCTTTTACACGTGGGCACCGTAGCCCTTTCTGGTGCTACCTGCGTGAGCCAGACAAAGGAAATGGTGCAAGTGATGCTCATAACACGAGGACCCAAGGGGTAAGGTAGTTTTCCCCTCTCCTTGTCTGTGGTGAGGGGATTAAAATCCCAGTGACCAGATCTAATTCAGATTGGGAATATAAAGGGTTCACCTTTAAACACAGAAGGTTCACAATCCCATCACTCAGCCACGTGCTTTGAGACCTCTTACTCAGTAGACCATGCAATGGGCCATGCCAAATTTCTAAGATCAGGCCAATCTAAAGCCCACAGAAGACAGAAAAATTCCAATGCCTTTGAACTAGGCCATCATTTCTAACTGATGCTGCCCCTTAAATACAGTTATCATCACAGGGAATCTGCCGGATAGCGTGTATTATCCTTGGGCAGAGGGGGAGAGGGGCATCACACTGTGCTGGCACGTCCCCTGTCATTACAGAAACAAGGGATGCCTGACAACTGAAAGAAATCAATGCCAATTTGCTCATAACTACTTGGCAGTACAGCAATTACTTCACTGATTAAATCATCAGTTAACTAGCAGAGGTAAAATTCAAGTTAAAGGAAACTTCACAGTGTCACTAGGTAAAATTTTCTCTATTCCGTTTTCAAGCTGTTATGTGATCTGGTGAAGTCCTGCTTTGTTCTCTCAGAGCCTGTTGCCATGGAATTGACTGAAATATCACAAGTTAAGCACTATAGCCTCTATTTCCTAAACAAATAAGCAGCTTTTCCCTCTGCAAAGGACCACAAATGGTACTTGTGCTGCTCTCGGATATGCATTGCACTTGCCAAATGCTTTCAAGCATTGAGCTCAGCTCTAAGCAGTTGGGTCACCTAACAGGAAGGACCAGCTAGAAGGTGCTGCCTTGTGTGTGGGTTGAAGGAGGATGTTCTGGAGTTTTTGACTTCACAGTATTTCCAAATCAGACCAGGTCACCCCTCACTTCTGCTGTTTACTAGCAAACAGGCCAATTGCAAACATGAAGAAAAGGGGAAATGAGGTGAGCTTCAACTCAGGCAAAGCTTAAAGTCAGACATCCAGGTGGACAGCATAGCCCCATGAACAAAAAGGATGAAACAACAGAAGGCTCAATATTCAGCTGCCTGTTAGGGAAGAGGATGGTACCTTGTTTTTTTGGAGAAGAGGGCTAACATCGCTTGATGTGCTTTTCAGAAACACTCTTTGCGTTCAGGAGAGCATAGATACTGCTGCTGTGCCTGCTGCTTGCAAGAGTAGAGAGGGAGAGAAGGACACCTTGCTTCCCCGCTCCCTCAAACGTAAGACAACATGAGGCAAGCCAGCCCTCAGCTGGCAAGGGGGTGGACCTGATCGGCGCAGTGCAGTGCTCGTTTTCCCTGCCTGATGCGTTCAGAGCAAATGAACAGGAGAACTGGGAGCAGACTGACACTGCACAGTCTCCCTTGGAGTCTGTTTTCAAAGAACAAATATAGTGGTGCTCACTTTTTTTGGTAGAGGCAGATCCTTTCTCAGAATAAAAGCTTAACTCAGAGAAAAATCTGTTTGCATGTTGTTTTTCACAACATATGCATTCCTACTGAACAAAGTTTATGGTGACAGAAACATTCCTGACATTTTAAAGCAGTTGCTATGTTTTCCCATTTATTTATTTATGTATTATTCCCCACAGGAAGAAAACTGGGAAGAAGAGAGGAATTTAATCTTCTTCTTTACAGGTTTCTTATTTAAACTTTTGCAGCATTTCATAGATTTATGCAGAAGTCCTGTATCTTGTACAGGTCTTCCAATCTCATTCTAGAGCTCATGCATATAAGAAAGAATTTTTTTTCAATTTTTCCATTTTCTAATTCAGTTTGAATTTATCTAGATGTGAGCAAGTACAGCTCTTTCATCAAAAGGAGACTTAAGGTTTGTCCCTTGACTATTGATCCTTCCAGCTTTTTGACTGAAGTGTTTTTGAGCAGGTGTAAGTTCTGGGTTGTGTTTTTGGCAAGCTTACAAAAACTGAACTTTAGAAAAATTAGGCAATGACTCATGATCTCCAGTCCTAACCACCCTGGCTAGGATTGAACAAGCTGAGCAAGGTCAGGCTCAGTCAGTGAGATCAGCAGACTGGATGGCTGTTGCTGGGAGCTGTACTGGTGAATGGCACTGGAGCACCAGTGTTTCTGAAAGGTGGTGGGACCACCACACTGCAGAGGAGGGAGACATAAATCTGAACAATCTTTGCATTACCCCTTCAGGTTTTTAGGGAAAACTGCTAATTTTAGTGTCTTGGCCAAACCATGTGGCCTGTGCAACCAGTGTCATCTCAGATAAAGCTGTGTTCACTTAATAGAAAATTTCACACCATGCTGTAGCACACCAGTAAATAGAGGCTATGTTCTGTCAAAAAGCTGCAGTCTTTCCATACAGATGAAGCAACTTCCATCAATACATTTTGATTTGGAGATCCTTTCAGTATCAGAGGCTCCTATTAGTATCTGGTATGAAATGACTACCACCACAACACCACCAGTAGAGCAAGATTACTAAACTCCTTAACAGGATTAGAAGTATCTAATAGGTAATTCTTTAACATTGGACTTAATGTTTAAAGGGAAAAGATCATCCTCCTTCCAAATACACTAAAACAATAATATGTAATGACAACAATGAAATCATTTCACTTAGAACACTAATCACAGACATCATGTCCTCTGTTGCAAGTGCGCTTTAGAATTCCTTTACTACAAAGCGTGCAAAGGGCTGGAGCACGGATTATATTGCAGTTGAAGCTCTGTGCTAACACTTTGAGAGAGGAGGCCAAATATATTATAGTATCAAAGAGGAGGAACACATAGCTATAATTTTGATCACTATGTAATTTCCAGATACAGCAATGGTCTCACCATAAACAGCTTTCAGAATGAGAGTCCCATTGCACAGCAGCTGAATCCAGCCCTGGATTTGCAGCAGACACGTACGCTACTGATTAGACAAGATACAGATTTTACTTAATGAGTAACATGCAATCTTACTGAATCTTTGAAGTGAAACCTTTGGCTATTCCAGATGAAAACAATGACCTTACTGAAGGAGTCCTTCACCTTTCTGATAAGGTAAGGTGGTAAAAGTAACTAGCTCACATGTTAGCCAAGAGTTTCATAACAAACAGAAGATAGTCATTCATTAGGCAAAATCCTATGTCTTTCTTAATTCTTAGACACCAATTTTATCCAGGGAAAAGTTTCAGATATTACAATTAAGAAAACTGACCGTTAATCTTTAGCTCATTTATCTGTTGCCAAAAGCATGCTCAGCCCAACAATCTGTCACCACTAAACCCTTTCTGCCCCCTTGAACTTCAGAGTGTTCTAAAAGCAATTACAGCAGAAATAGGTTCAAATTATGTTGGAACATGAGCAAACTTTAAATTCCCTGATATATCCAATAAAGAATTTTTTGTGTTCTTTAAGGCAAACAAAAAAATAAACCAACCAAAAAACCCCCCACAAATTTCTTTCCATTTAGGTATCTATTAATCACTATTAGACCACACAAATGGGTACCAGTAAGCCATCAAGGTCTAAATTCTGGCCTCAAAACCAAACAGTACACCCACAAAAACTTCTGTGAATCTAAATCAATGAAATCTGATGGAACTGTTCCACTCTTGCTGTATAAGCATACATCCATGAAAGCTCTACAAGCAAAACCAGACCATCTATTTTGTAATTGTAATACTAGTTACAAAAAGATAGATGAAACTTCAGATTTTTCCATTCAGAATTTAGCTGCTTGTTTCAAACACTCTGGGGTCCAATTCTGTCACTTTGTGCATGTGGAAAGATAAATGCAGCATAGCTGCAGGGTACCCTCCTCACACTGCCTTTCAGCTACCCCAGAGTTTCTGGAGGGCAGCCAAAGAGGTGGCTCCTGCCTTAGTTCACAGGCAGCCCCAAAGAATGGTTCTGGGAGAGAAAGTTGAAGACCTGGAGTACCTTCCAAGACAGCCCAGCATCACACAGGTGTGCACACCCTCATCAGCAGTTGCAGGACTCCTTGGTGACAGCCTTGCTTTTCCATTGGGCTGTAGGACTCCAGTGACCACTCAGAAGTGCAAGGACTCTCACTGCCTATTGAGGAAAAGAGGATGATCTGTATTGATCTGTAATGATCTTCCACATTTCTTTTTCCTCTTTTTTACTGAAGAGAAGGGTTGAGACCATTGGGGACCTGTGACATCCCTGTTCAATTGCAGTCTGAAGATACAGAGTGGGAGAAGAAGGCCACAGCTGGATCTTGGTGCCCTCTAGGTATCTTCAGCCGTGGACAGCCTTTAGGGGTCTTCATAGCAGTATATGAAACAGAGCACTCCCCGCTTGCCCTAACACATGTTATTAGCTGAACTGTGTTCAGGCATGCAGAGACAGAAAACACACTGCCCAGACTGGAGCTGTTCCTGCCTCTCAGGCTATCAGCAATGTGGTCTTTGACCCTGACAAGGCACATGGCTGCTTGCATGCTTTTGTTTCCCCTTTTGACAGCTATAATAAAAATCCTTCCCCAAATTCACTGTAATGTGTTGAGACATCAGTGTTTGCAGCTATCTGCTTTGCTCCTCTGCCAGGATTTTATTACTCAGCAGCAGGAATGTCAGACCCAGACAAGCACCTGCATCTCAGCTACTCTAGTGCAAAATCTGATATATTACACCCTTGGTGGAAAAAGAGGGCACAGCAGTGTGAACTTAACGAACAGCTGAGGCACAGGTATATGTGAATGAAAGGCAGGGTAGTACCATGCTGCTATGCTTCAGTGAAAAATAACTGTTAAATAGCTAAATTGATCACTCTGCTATCCATATGTATCCATATTTATCCAGAATAAATAGGATACACAAAATTACAATTCAAACATTACATCAGAAAGTCCTTAGTTTATCCACCTTCCAAAAGTACTTTTATGAAAGCATATGTTGGGTTTTTTTATGTTACAAACATTATTTTTGCACAGTTTTCATTAACTAAAGAAAGTTGCATATGATGTCATGGTGACTGTACACCATTTATTTTATGTTATTTCTACACAACTCCTTTAAAAGGAGTATTAAGATAGACTCGAAATGGGTTTCCCAGTCTGCCACTGGACACCCACATTGCCATTTGCAAAGCAGAAAAGATATGATCATTCAGTAAACTATCTTCTATCATGGCAATAATGAATGATACATAAAATAGTCTAAAACTAAGTTCAACTATAATAATTCAAGAACATACCAGGTCTGGGGGTTATACAGAAATCCAGCCAGTCTGGAGCAGGGAACCTGGGTTCAAACAGAAGGCATACAAAAAGTTGTGGTGAAGATAAGGAAGCCCCTTCATTTGTGGGACATCAATAGCAGATGATTTTCTCTTGGGCTCAGTCACTGTCATAAGTCTCCTTTCCACCCACACAGGTAGGAAGACTAAGAAAGACACTGGCCCACACTGAAGTGAGAGACTACTTGCTTAGGGAACCACCCCTTGGCAAGATTTCCCTTCTTTCTTTTTTTTTCTTTTTTTTCCCCTGCATTTCAAGAATTTTTAAGCCTTCAGAAATCTGAGTTCTGAAGAAACAGCTCTTTTCTCCTTGATTTTGCTTTACGTTTTGATAGAGAACGGACCAATCTGAGAGCAGAACCTTTATTAAGAAACTGAAGAAGATCAGACTACTCCACAGAAAGATATCAGATACCACTGGATTTTTTGGCATTTGTGCAGACTGAAGGCGTTGTTTTAATTTTGTGTTTGTCTCTCACTATCCAACCAATTTTAATTGGCAATAAATTAATCTTCCATAAGTCTGTTTTGCGCATGACGGTGACTGGTAAGTGGTGTCCCCTTCTTTATCTTGACCCACAAGCTTTTTGATCTTATTTTCTCCCCCTGTCCTGTTGAAGAGGAGGAGAACGAGGAGGAGGAGGAGGAGGAGGAGGACTGACAGAGCAGCTGAGTGGGCAGCTGGCAGCTGGCCAAGGTCAAGCTATCACAAGATGCAACAGGAAAAACAGCCTGCAGGAAAAGGAGTCCCTGCCCACCTTGTGTGGGTTGTCTCATCCTCTTGTTCAATGTAAGGATAAGATTATCACTCACTTGCCCCCATAATCATCACCACCTGCTAAGACTACTGCTATTTTTTGCCAGCAGTGACTGGTATCCAGCATTGAGGCTTCCTCTTGTATCTCTGGTTATCTTACAAGTTAGCGTCTCATGGTCATTCCTTGTTTTCAGCATCTCCATTTTCCCCTGCTTGACCACAGCTTATATTGAAATAATTATGGAGCCCTCTAATGCCTGGACACTGCCTAGTCATTTGGCTGATTTAGATTTGCATATTCATTATTTTTCAGGCACCCAGAAGGAAAGGAGGAGCCAATTACTTCATTGAGTCTTCCCTTGACAGATGGAATGACTTCTCTTCCTTTACTGCCTACATACTCTCAGACTATTTCTATTATAATTCTGTTTCATTATAAGTGACTGCTGGGTTTCCACATAATTTGTGAAATAAGGGATTTTACAAGCAGAGAACTAACAGACCAGGACACAAAGCAAACCTATATCAGGTCAGGAGGTTCAGATTCTAGCTCCATCTCAGCTTTCCCCTCCAACAAATGATCATTGCTGAATTTTGTGAAGAAATACCTTAACTTATGGTTTCAGGACTTTTGTGTTCAGGTTTGGGTTTTCTCTGGTTTTAATCTGGATTTTTCACAGTTAAATTGATTTTTTCAAGTTGTGCCATAGTTTTTTGACAGTTTCTGATATTTTTTTCTTTATAAAGTTTCATTTATTTATACATTTGAAAGCAGAAAAAAAGCTTCTACTTTTCTAACTGATGCTCTTTCCCATCATCCCCTCCATCTTTATTAAATTTTTTTGTCCTTTGTAGAGAAATGAGCTAGCACTCATGGAAGTCAGTACTTCTGATAACTTCAGTGAACTCTGGGGGAAGTCCTAAAGGCTCACACCTTCCAGACAGAGCTAATATTCTGGCTGGAACAACTCCCAGAGCAGGCGTGTTTTAACAAGTACACCTGTGATTAAGCTGAATTGTGAAATCAGAAGTACACAGAACTGGAAGGCCCATGACAGGTTTCTAGCTTTATTCAGCAAGGTAAACAAACACAGGCAGGTGGAAAATCCTGCTAGAATTTCTTGAGGCCCAGCCCTATTTAAAAGGAAGGAATCCAGCCCTGCTGAAATCAATAATCAGTTGCCTCTGTCTCCAACCATGGGGCAGTGTGATGTGCAGCTGCAGGGTTTTGGGATGGCACGGGGACACCAGCAGCACACATGGCCCCCTGATGTGGTGTATTGGGTGTCTGTGTCCAGGTGTTGGCAGCAGGGGTGGCCTGTGTGAGAAGAGACCAGAGTGTCTGGGTAGGCATCTGCCAGCCAGGCAAGGTCAACCAACTACGTGTGGACAAAGAGCAGTTGATCTTCTTCTAAGAGGGACTGGCCATTGTACCAGAGCCCAGTCTACCTGGCCCCCAAGGCTGCTAGGGCTGTGGCTAGTTCCCTTCCTTTTCTGCTGTTTTTCCCAGTGCGGTGGATTGACCCTGGCTGAACACCAGGTGCCCACTAAAGCCGCTCTATCACTCCCCTCCTCAGCTGGATGGGGGAGAGAAGATATAACAAAAGGCTTGTGGGTCAAGATAAGGACAGGGAGAGATCACTTACCAATTACCGTCATGGGCAAAACAGACTCGACTTGGGGAAGTTAGTTTAATTTATTACCAATCAAATCAGAGTAGGATAATGAGAAATAAAATCAATTCTTGAAACACCTTCCCCCCACCCTTCCTTTCTTCCCGGGCTCAACTTCACTCCCTATTTTCTCTAACTCCTCCTCCTGAGCAGCACAGGGGGGCTGGGAATGGGGGTTGCGGTCAGTTCATCACACGTTGTCTCTGCTTGTCCTGGTTTTGGCTGGGATAGAGTTAATTTTCTTCCTAGTAGCTGGCATAGTGCTGTGTTTTGGATTTAGTATGAGAAGAATGCTGATAACACACTGATGTTTTAGTTGTTGCTAAGTAGTGCTTAGGCTAGTCAAGGACTTTCTTTTTCAGCTTCCCATGCTCTGCCAGGTGCACGAGAAACTGGGAGGGGGCACAGCCAAGATAGTTGATCCAAACTGACCAAAGGGCTATTCCATACCATATGACGTCATGCTCAGTATATAAACTGGGGGGAGTTAGCCAGGGGGCAGCGATCGCTGCTCGGGGACTGGCTGGGCGTCAGTTGGCGGGTGGTGAGCAATTACATTGTGCATCACTTGTTTTATGTATCCTGTTATCATTATTATTANCCTTCCTCCTCAGGGGAGGACTCCTCACACTCTTCCCCAGCTCCAGTGTGGGGTCCCTCCCACATGAGACAGTTCTCCATGAACTTCTCTGATGTGAGTCCTTCCCACGGGCTGCAGTTCTTCATGAACTGCTCCAGCGTGGATCCCTTTCACAGGATGCAGTCCTTCAGGAACAGACTGCTACATCGTGGGTCCCCCACAGGGTCACAAGTCCTGCCAGCAAACCTGCTCCAGCGTGGGCTCCTCTCTCCACAGGTCCTGCCGGGAGCCTGCTCCAGCACAGGTTTCCCACAGGGTCACAGCCTCCTTTGGGGGCATCCACCTGCTCCAGCATGGGGTCCTCCATGGGCTGCAGGTGTATACCTGCTCCACCATTAACCTCCATGGGCTGCAGGGGGACAGCCTGCCTCACCATGGCCTTCACCTTTGGCTGCAGGAGAATCTCTGCTCAGGCACCTGGAGCACCTCCTCAGTTTTACTGCATCAGCAAAAAGCAAATCCAACAAACATCTCCTCCAACATCTGTTCCAGCTTGATCCCTTCTGAAGGAGGCTTATCTCTTCACCATGGTACAGCCTATATGAGACTCCGTTTCCTCCTCCTCTTCTCCAGAGTCCATCCCAGGCAAGCAAGGGAGGGTAGAGGTATCCCCAGTGTCACACTACAATCAGAACAGTGTGAGCTCTAGGAGAGTCCACAGGCTCAAGGAGAGGCTGGACAGATTCATGGGCTACAACTATATCCAGAGTTATTAAATACAAAGACAGCACCTCTGAGGCTGAGGAAGTCCCTCAGCTTAAATGGTGGAGACTGGTGGAACATCTGCAGGAAGTACTACCAAATGCTTGCCATACTCATGCTGGAGATAGGCTCCTGAGCTGGGTGGCCTTGTAAAGCTCTTGTTTGGTTCCTATATATCATCACTGTTGAAAAAAATCTGTTCCAAATTTTGTTGAATCTAGATAAAAGTCGTAAGAAAGCTGTCTTTACAAAGTAAGCCCTTTGTAATAGCCTTCCTCTCTTCTAGCTGTCAGTTACATCACTATTATGTCAATTTTCAATGTCACATTCATGTAACTTGCTTTGAAGGGGGAATTAATAAAACAAGTCCGGTTGTCTCTCCTGGCAACTCACTTCTGCAAAGAAAATGTGCCTTTCCAACACAGTGTTTTTGTGTAGATCAAATGCCAGCATTCTTTGAGGTTTTGAAAAACATTTGGGAAAGACACTACAGCAAAGAAGTCACCTCTGCTAGTTACATGCCAGCTTGCTTTTTGTTTTCCAGGTCAGGATTGAATGATTCAGAAGGAATAGCTTCAGACAGCATTTAATTTACCTCTTTGACTGCATAATAAAAATGTGACATCCAGGAATGATGGGCAGAAACTAGTGTTGGTCTAGTTAAATTATTGATTTTAACTGTCTTTCCTCTGTATCATTCATTGTCCTATGACATGGATCAAGATCAGAAAAGTTAAAATTTTTCTCATGTGACAAACGTAATTTTGTTAAAATGCTATCTTTTTGTTCTTTAACTACTAATAGAACATTCACAGTCATAACAAAACATTACAGAAGAGAGAATGACCATGTTATTTTTACCATTTTTTTACCAATTTACCATTGCTCTTTTACTACTTCCTAACTTTTCATAACATTTAGCAACACACTCCGTAGTCAGATTGCTCAATGAAATGATGTAAGGTGTTTTATTAATTGCAAAAGAATCCAGGACACTCTGAATGTTTTCAGGCTCCTGGAACGATTGAGATGACCATAAACATGCTCAGACTTAATCAGTACATTAGCACAGTGCTTCTAATGACTTTATATAATTTTCTTTTCCTTTTTTGTACAAACTTCGTAACTACTCCAAAGAGACCTGAAAAAGGAGGGATGCTAAGAAAATTACCTTATCTCTGTTAAGACGCTGTCTGCACTGGCATATTGAATCATTGAAAAGTTGCAGTCATTGCCATGACACCAAATACAATTTTGTGATCAGTTTGGACAAGGATCTGTCTTGCTTAGTAACTCCATCAGCTGCCCATGGATAAAACAAACACATGAGTTAGCATTACTCAACATAATTCTCACAGGCATAAGCTGACATTAGAGGGAAGATAAGCCTTGATCCATCCATTCTCATTTGTGATACCACATCTGAACAAAGTGGTGTATTTTGAAAAGATTTTTCAAGACCATTTATTTAGTGCCTTATACCTTATTAGTTCTGTACATGTCTGGATTATTTTCTCAACAGAAAAAATGACAAGACACAGTTCAGCCTTCTTAAGATGCATCAAGATGCTGTGCTTACTAAAGAGCCTTTAAAGAGACCAGTAGTTTCAATACATAGTTTCTTGTTGAATAAGTTATTTATAAACCCTTCCCATTTATCTCTGTTGTGATATCCTTTCTTTGCCAATAATAGTTAATCTGAAGGCAGTTTGTACTGGTCTTTCTAATAGCCGGATAGAGTAATAATCTCTACAGCCTCATTTCAGACCCTTAGCACAGATAGCTATTAACAAATGACAGTGATAACAAGTAGAATTATTATTGTTGCCAAACATAAGGATCCTTTTTATATGTAGTTTAATTATCCTTTTCTGCTATGATATCTTTTTAGGTTACACATGTTATGAAATAGAAAGGTTATAAAATCATAAATATCAGACCAGGAAAAGCCGTAGCAGCATTAAATCAATCCATGGCTATTCTGTCTGAGGAACTGACAGAGCTGGACCTTTGGGATCATCAAATCTGTTGTTTGTTGTGAGCTGCATGATCATATGGATTCCATAGGCCAGGATCCACAGTAAAACTATAGATGTCACCAAGCCCATCCAGATTTCAGGAGTGAAGAAGCCTGTACAGTCACTTGCATAGGAAAACTGGTTGTTTTCAATGTTGAAGCCTTGAATCTGAGAATGAAGAAAAGTAGACAGATGACTGCAATTAAATGTGGAGCATAGGACCTACTTTCATGATATATATGATAACTACAAAACACGCACATGTTAATTACCACTCACACTCTGCCCATTAAAAAAGAGTGAGAACCAAATCCTTTGCATAAAGGTCTCCTTTCCACCCAGGAAATTAAAGATGTGGAAGTTTGGAAAGAGGTAGGCTGTGTTTCCCACTTCAGAAATTTGTGTTACTTTTAGAAGTAAATTCCCAAAGGGGACGTGTGATCAGTGCTGCTCAATGACCACTTCAGAATCAGGAAACTCAAAGCACCCCAAAGGCGTGAGAGTTAAGGTCCCCCAGATCATAAGATTTGTTGAAATACCCTGAAATTTTTAGCTAATAACTCCTTGACAAGCAGAACTCCTGAAATCTACTTTAAAATGCATCTAATGAAGATGACCTTTTTGGCTGAGTTTTAGTGAAAGTTCAAGGAGAAAACAGTTGTGAAACCTTTCTTCACCCCTCCTTAGGCATCAGAGACTCAAAACAGGAGAGAGGGCTTGCTTTATTGAGATGTGGGATCTGAGTTGTCTATTAACATATGAAACCCATATAAGCTTTTCCAGCAGTTAGAAAAATCTGTAATCTCTCTCCTTTGACTGGATTCTCAAGGTCTGCCACTGACTGAACTCCTGCCATATTATTTTCCTCAGAAAAATCAACTAATTTGGGGATCTATTCTCTGCCTAGCCACCAGTTTTGCAAAAAGTATCTACAAACTGAATGCCTTTGAGACCACTATCCTTCTAAAAATTTTGTTAAAACCAGTCAAAGGTTTAGAAAACTACGAAGAAAGGGAATGCAATCCCCCCTCTACACATGCACGTAATGACATAAGCACTAATTCCTTCAGAAGGAATCTAACTGGTGGAAGAAAATGAAGGAAGGAAAGAATTAATTTTATCTGTGGTTTTGAGTCTTCCTTAAATAATTTTATAAACAAAAGTGAAGACTGGGATTCTTATGTATTTACAGATTCTTTGAAATGGGTGTGTAAGGAAAGCACCAAACATCATAAATCCACCAGTAAAGAAATAAGACCTTAAAATTGTCTATTTTCTATAAAATATTATAAAATAAAGTAAAAAAGGATTATTTTATTTAAATCACTTTCCTCACCAGGCAATAAGCAACAAAGCAGAAGATGATGGATTTCTACTTTTCTATTTTCCCACTCCATGACTACTTTATGCTTTATGATAAACTAAATGGAAAGCTTTGTGGTAATAAAAGAGTTTATTTGTGGTAATAAATAAACTCTTGTTCCTCAACAAACATTGAGACANTCTCTGTTGTGATATCCTTTCTTTGCCAATAATAGTTAATCTGAAGGCAGTTTGTACTGGTCTTTCTAATAGCCGGATAGAGTAATAATCTCTACAGCCTCATTTCAGACCCTTAGCACAGATAGCTATTAACAAATGACAGTGATAACAAGTAGAATTATTATTGTTGCCAAACATAAGGATCCTTTTTATATGTAGTTTAATTATCCTTTTCTGCTATGATATCTTTTTAGGTTACACATGTTATGAAATAGAAAGGTTATAAAATCATAAATATCAGACCAGGAAAAGCCGTAGCAGCATTAAATCAATCCATGGCTATTCTGTCTGAGGAACTGACAGAGCTGGACCTTTGGGATCATCAAATCTGTTGTTTGTTGTGAGCTGCATGATCATATGGATTCCATAGGCCAGGATCCACAGTAAAACTATAGATGTCACCAAGCCCATCCAGATTTCAGGAGTGAAGAAGCCTGTACAGTCACTTGCATAGGAAAACTGGTTGTTTTCAATGTTGAAGCCTTGAATCTGAGAATGAAGAAAAGTAGACAGATGACTGCAATTAAATGTGGAGCATAGGACCTACTTTCATGATATATATGATAACTACAAAACACGCACATGTTAATTACCACTCACACTCTGCCCATTAAAAAAGAGTGAGAACCAAATCCTTTGCATAAAGGTCTCCTTTCCACCCAGGAAATTAAAGATGTGGAAGTTTGGAAAGAGGTAGGCTGTGTTTCCCACTTCAGAAATTTGTGTTACTTTTAGAAGTAAATTCCCAAAGGGGACGTGTGATCAGTGCTGCTCAATGACCACTTCAGAATCAGGAAACTCAAAGCACCCCAAAGGCGTGAGAGTTAAGGTCCCCCAGATCATAAGATTTGTTGAAATACCCTGAAATTTTTAGCTAATAACTCCTTGACAAGCAGAACTCCTGAAATCTACTTTAAAATGCATCTAATGAAGATGACCTTTTTGGCTGAGTTTTAGTGAAAGTTCAAGGAGAAAACAGTTGTGAAACCTTTCTTCACCCCTCCTTAGGCATCAGAGACTCAAAACAGGAGAGAGGGCTTGCTTTATTGAGATGTGGGATCTGAGTTGTCTATTAACATATGAAACCCATATAAGCTTTTCCAGCAGTTAGAAAAATCTGTAATCTCTCTCCTTTGACTGGATTCTCAAGGTCTGCCACTGACTGAACTCCTGCCATATTATTTTCCTCAGAAAAATCAACTAATTTGGGGATCTATTCTCTGCCTAGCCACCAGTTTTGCAAAAAGTATCTACAAACTGAATGCCTTTGAGACCACTATCCTTCTAAAAATTTTGTTAAAACCAGTCAAAGGTTTAGAAAACTACGAAGAAAGGGAATGCAATCCCCCCTCTACACATGCACGTAATGACATAAGCACTAATTCCTTCAGAAGGAATCTAACTGGTGGAAGAAAATGAAGGAAGGAAAGAATTAATTTTATCTGTGGTTTTGAGTCTTCCTTAAATAATTTTATAAACAAAAGTGAAGACTGGGATTCTTATGTATTTACAGATTCTTTGAAATGGGTGTGTAAGGAAAGCACCAAACATCATAAATCCACCAGTAAAGAAATAAGACCTTAAAATTGTCTATTTTCTATAAAATATTATAAAATAAAGTAAAAAAGGATTATTTTATTTAAGTCACTTTCCTCACCAGGCAATAAGCAACAAAGCAGAAGATGATGGATTTCTACTTTTCTATTTTCCCACTCCATGACTACTTTATGCTTTATGATAAACTAAATGGAAAGCTTTGTGGTAATAAAAGAGTTTATTTGTGGTAATAAATAAACTCTTGTTCCTCAACAAACATTGAGACAATTAGCCTGTGGCTTGCATACCGTGCTACACCAGTAAGCACTCTGGGTTTGAGTTCATTCATGGCTCAGGCACCTAAAGTTAATGTGTACTCAATGTGTGTGTTAAGACCGATATCTATACCTTCCAGAATGCTGATTAATAAAACTATTATCATATGCAGAACTAAGGGCTATTTAGGTACTGTGGAGGTGAACACAATTTTAGCAATTCAACCTTTTCTGGGCCTCTCAGAAGAATCTTTCCAAGTCAGATCATGGCAGCTAACTTGCAAATACTGCCTTCTTTCACTATAGGCACTCAGACTTCTGATTAAAGCAGGATTAGCAAAAATAAGCTTTTGGGTTGGATAACTGTTTGCACAGCTTTAGAGAATACAGGTGATTACCAAAGCCTTTGCTTGTTAAGCCATTGCTTTGACAACAGATGAGAATGTGAATAGGAGTCATGAAATGTAGTCTGAAAGACTTATTTACAATAAAAATAGAAAGCAGGTGATGATTTATGACATTTATGTTCAAAAAATGGATTGAAATTCTGGAAAACAATACACACTTTTTACCACATTTACAAGAATTCTCTGAAGCATTTAACAGGTATATGTGGTTTAAAAAGGCTTTGCCACTTCTGATTTAGAGCAAGAAATACTGAATTTTATTATGTCAATCGTATTGGGGTTTTTTTGAAGCAGGATTATGCTTATTGAACCTTTGAGGTGAAAGCTTTAATTGTACGTTCTTAAAACACTATGTCTACTTTTAGGTGGGAGATGAAGTATATGCAGCGTTCTTTTATTGTTTTTCTGAAGCTTTATCATTTCCGTGGGGGTGTTAGATCCCAAGTGGGAGAGAAAAATGTGACTCCTAGCAGCATTTCTACCTATAGAAAAGTTAAAAATACTTACATGTGGTTCTCTAATTTTTATGAATGTAAAATCCTTTTGGATACAGGCCTCTGTATTGCGGAAGTTTTAATTTTA